>CM029605.1:37594869-37746544 GCA_017311375.1 Mytilus coruscus
GCAAATAAAAATAATGAATTCAAAGTGAACGTGAAACTGAGGAGTCAGAGACTGGTGCTACTGGGTCAGATATGGCAAACGATGATATGTATAAAACCGTTATTTAATTACTTTTTTTTAATTCGGGGGACAATGAATATCTGACATTATTACAGCCAATAAATAATATGATTCAAAACACAATAGCGAGTATTTAAATTGTGGCAAGGCAGGGAACACACGACTGCTGGATACGACAATTGGGAACTGCGACACCATATGATTGCAATAACAAAATTGATGGCATGGGTATTCTTTCTAGTCCTTCCCGTAGCTCGGTGAATGTGATGAACATTTTCAACTCTTCTCTTCGACGTAGACGCAGTCATGGTCATCATCATTATACATCACCTACTCTCCATGATGTCTCTACTTACTTATAGGGGTTTTTTACGACCTTGACTGGCTATAAAGCCCTCGCACGGTCGGTGATGTCTCTATTAATGATCCGCTGCCATTGATACAAAAGCCATTAGGTATTCATCACATTCGCACGAAGCTTTAATCATTACCCCTTTCAAAACTTCCTTTTCTGTATAATTTATTTTTGGAGATCACCGTTACTAACCCACTTTCAAACCAATACAAACTTACAGCTATCATTTCAGATATTGCAAGTTACAGACTTCTCAAACCAGTTCGCATTGGAAAAGATGAACAGAAGAAAAGACCCTTTCTTAAATTTTCCTTTGCCAACAACCAACAAAGGTCTCGATTCCATCAACTTGGGCAATATCCTTCATCATAAATTAGTTTACTCGAAAATATCTTCCTATTTTAAAGATAAGTATGTACCTATCATTTCTTATACCTATAACCAACAAATTGCAACTAACATGTTTAATTACAAACACGTGTTGCAGGATCTCAATATTGACGACTTCAAGTCCGTGTGTTTGTTATTTTACTTTTCAATACCTTTAAACATGTTCAAGACAGGAAAGTTTCTTCAACGTGGATGTACCACTCAGAAAGGCGATAAATTAGGACTGTTACAAGAGAAAAGTATGTCTGATATTGGAGGACATTTTGCTTTGCTTCAAGCCAAATATAAGCGTTCGGAAAACGAAGTACTCCCTCTGTTCTGGGCTTCATTTCCTCCCATTCGGACGAGAAGCTGATGCATATTTGTACTTCCTAAACAACACAAGCGTCAATTTTAGAATCGGGGTTTACTGTTTGATTGGTGACCATACTGTTACACACTAGTCAACCGTTTTGTTTTGTTTTCTGAGACTATATTGATCATTTGGTTTCCGCTACTGAAAAAGCATACACATCCGAACTTAATGTTTATCGTCTGATGTAGATGGATATTTATAATTACAGTCAAGACATCTTCAAATTCAGCATGTACATTGCGTGATAAATAACATGATTATCGTTTTCAAGTTCACACAAAGTCGTAATATAATTCACAATGTGTTGCGTTAACAAATATATAGTGCAAATACATACGAACTATACTCGAACATGTACACTTATATGACATAAAATTGTTTTCTGATTTATAAGCAATTGTAACTTACATATCATGATGTCAATGTTTTTTTTTTTTTTTTTTCTTTTTGTCTAATATCATATGTTAGGTTTGTTTTGGAATTATTCTGTTTCAGTTATATTGTTATATCTTGAAAGCTGAAAGTTAAACCAGCAGCATAGAATGAACACAAATAGATAAACATACATTCATGTCCGATTTACAATGTTTCATGTTTATTCTTCAATGTTCTCTTTCTTCTCTGTATTATGCCACGAATTATTTGTATAATTATGTTTTCAAGTATTGCATTAAACACCATCTTATTCAAAACTACACTGTTATGTTTTAAGCGATGCTATATATTATATCATTATATCGCTCTGATACAATTTTACCATGTTGTTAATCCAAATGTATTATTTGTTACCGGTTAATCCTGATTAGCGTTTGTCCGTCAAAAGTTATAATCAAGTTGCAGATTTCGGTTCATAACTGTCTCTACTGAGGTCCTTATGCAGTGACCAGTATATAATTTAGATAAGATTTTACCTTTGAAATTCTTTTCATCTATTGCGCCAGCTTTTTATATCAATCGAATATGGTGACTAACATCAATCTGATCTAGGTTTAACAACGACAGCTGAAAAAGGCAGAACATTTCGGTACATACCTGTGCTAACTGCCTAAGTTTTAAGTTTTCACACGTCGTTTAGAATGATAAAAGTTTTTACGGTAAAATATTATCCTAGAAAGAAAAAAGGGGTGGTACACCTGAGATAAATAATATAAATGAGACTATATTTCAGAACTGGGATATTGAGGACACGCACGTGGGTCTCATCTAGATTTGGGTCTTTATGACTAAATGAAGGTATACACAGACGTGCCGCTGGAATGGGTCCCTTTTTATATTTAAATGATATTAATGGCATACAATGAATTTCACTTAGGTCAAATATCAATGGATCAGTAATTTTCATCCGAATTATAAACGATGTTTGTTTAAATGCTGTTTTATCGTTTTTATTCAAATTAAGACATGTAAGATATCAAAACTTGTACTTGGATGGAGAGTTGTCTCATTGACACTCATACCTTATCTTCTTATTTATATTGTATAATATGTGATTACTGAGAAAACTATGAATGGGTAATGATTTTTACATCGGAAACATATTAAGTGTCGTGATTTTTTCTCAAGGTTTTAATTCATGAAATTTTGGTGTTTTCCCAACTGCACTACTGTACCGAAAATCCCATGTGTAGTTCGACCCCCACTCCCCGTGATTGAGAAATAACCTTTATCAAACGAAAGTGGTTTGAAAGATTTGGAAGCAAACTATTTCAATCCTTATATTATTGAAAATTAAACGTTTTTGGTTAGACGTTGGGGAAGTTTTTTATCATTTTCGGAATTACCAGGAATATAAATAGATATGATCGTGCCACTTATAATCCCCCTCCTTTTGCCCTTCCACCCAGGAATTTACCTTCACGTACTGTTGCACCCAAATTAAACACAGAATGAAAATAAATAATTGGAAAAAATCTATGATTTCACCCCAAAATATTGAGAATTAAAGTATAGGACATGCATATTAAATTGCACATTGCTAGAACACAATGAAATATCCATACCAATGTTAAAATCGTAATACAAATAGACCGAAAATACGAAAAAAGTTAAAAAAATCATTGCATAACAAATATATTCGCGAAAAGTATATATATTTATAAAGGTGCATATCACGTATGTTTACATCATTGGTGTTTTTGACCTGAAGAATTCTCATAAAACTTATCTGGTGCATATATCTCCTCTACAAAGTTATATTCGTATTTATCAGTCTTTGCCTTAAAAAAAAGAACAATCACTTATAAAGTTACTATCTTACTTAACTCCGAGGTTGTATCAACTATGGAATATGTATAGATGACCTGCTCGTTATTGTCTTATTGAAAAATATCACTGAAAAGTATGTTAGTGTGGTCAACACGTTGCTTAATGCTGTATATCATATATGACAGAAACGCAACATGAAATTTCATTGAAAAGTAACCATTCTTTTAAGAGCAAAGAAAAGTATGCAGTTAAATGGTTACAAAATGTTGATTATGGCTACTCAAATGTTCCTAACCCGCATTTTTCTTCACCAGCAGACTGTACTATAGCTATATACAGTAAGATTACTAAGTGTACGCTCACTCGACGGAGGAGAGGAGATTTTAATCCAGGATAAATTCCGCTTCAATGGGCTTTTTTTCTCTCGGAATTTTCGGAATTTCTGCTTATTATCGCGTGCATGGCGGAGAAGTTGATCTCACTGAGCATGCTGAGGATAGCATTCATGGCGTACTCAAATCCTTAATTGATTAAAATTATAAAACCCGACCCGAAATAATCTGATTGAGTTCACTAAAAAGATCGGAAATTATCCAGCATTTGCATATTTAATTTAAGAGACCCTTAAGTATCAAGAAAATAAACAGATCATACCCTAAATAATCCGAATTTAAGTTGACATAAATCCAATAAAATTTTACCTAGACAAACATGTGACAAAAGGAATTTGCATAGCATTACAAAACCTAAATCTGACATTCTGACAAAAAGGCTACCCGAAATCTGCTTTCAAAACCGTTGCAGACCCGAAAGAAGAATGCCAACCCGAAATTTCTTGAAACTCACAAAAATGCCCAGAATTTTCCTCACATAAACAAACTGTAGTTATCCCCCAGCCCTCCCAGTTCACCCGAAAAGACAGCCATCACTCGTAACCAACCTAGGTTTATACATCCATACCTAGACCTGACAGCGAAATAAAGCGTAAACAATGATCTATTATTAATGCTTTCGTTCGATATGTGTGACTCGCGGCTTAACGTCAGCTCGGGCCGCTTGCAATTTATAAAGTGTTGTTTTCATTTTTACAGCTCTAGGTCGATGACACTACTGATGGACTATCAGTCCCCTAGGTATCATCAGCTCAGTGACATGATTTATAAAAAAAACCTTTCTAAAATTGTCCGTTAATACATTTTGAAATTATAAGGAACTAAGGTTTCAACCTTAACATGCAATTTGATCTTAGATGGATCTTTTAGAGGAATCTTTGTTGTTATATAGCACTGGAACTATTTCGGTTGTTATTCATCCTTGGCCTTCAAATATTCTGTGTTTGGCGCTCCAGGTGAAGGTAAATCAAGAAAGGCGCTTCAGACGCATGCAATTTATAACTTGGTGTTTTTCTTTTATAACAGCACTGGGACGATACTTCGCTTGTGGACTATCATTCCCGGAGGATATTATCATTTCGTTACTGACATGATTCATAACTAACCTTTTTAAAATTGTCCATTAATGAAATTTGAAATCATAAGAAACTAAGGTTTCAACTCCCTCAGGCAAGGTTGACCTTAGATGAACTTGACTACTTTTTATTTGTATTGTTTTGGTCATAAAGCTCTTTATCTGTTTCGGTACTAGTCGAGGCATGACTTTCAAATATTTGGCGTTCCTGATGAAAGTAAATCCTGAAAAGCGCTTCGAACGTATGCAATTCATTTTTTTTTTTTTTTTTTTTTTTTTTTTTTTTTAATTCTATATAATTTTATTTGAAATGTACATTTGTTAGAGATACATAAAGTACCGGTACCTTATCCCTGGCTCGTTAACGTTAGTATATAGCATTTCAGTGATAAGGTTATTATTTGTTAGTACACAATATAGAGTTTTGCTAATAAATAATGTGTAACAGAATAAAAGAAATTAATATGATATATTATAAATCTTAGTTAAGAAGATAATTTTTTTTCTGCAACCCAATTGTATATAAGTTTTATATTTACCTTGTTTATTTGTCAATATTTCGTAATGTGGGAAGTTCATTTTACAATTTTAAACACATTAATTTTGTTTTGTTTTCTACTCGGATATATAATATACTTTATATATAGTAAAAGTATGATTGCTAGAAAATTGTTAATATTGTAATAATTTGTATCGTTTATCTAGTATCCATACAAAAGGGATGCAAGTGATATTATATGATGTCCTATTTTAAATTTGTCTAGTATTAGTTTTATTTGATCCCAAAATGATTTCAGATATTTGCATGTCAAAAGTAATGTTCATAATCTTCAATGACATTACATATATTACATAAAGGAGTTCTAGTCATTTTCCAAGAGAAAAGTAATTGTTTGGTTGGTAAAATGTAATGTAGAAATTTCCATCTTAACATTCGCAATTTATTATCTTGGATATAGTTGAAGATAAAGTACAACATTTGTTCTCTTTTCCTTGTATTGTTATCTTAATTAAGAATTATGTCCCATTTTTGAAATCCTATTGCTTTCTCATAATATCTATTTAAAAGCGAGATGTAGATATATTTGGAGGAAAATGTTTTTATTGGTACCATTTTTCCTTCTCTATCTTGGAATTTAAATTCGGAGTCGGTAGCGACTTTTGTTTTAATTGATTCTTCTTTTATTAGCTCTTGTAACCACTGTTTTGGTATTGCTTTCATCAATTTAGTATATTCCGAAAACCAATTAGCATGGCAAGATAGTTTATCTAAAATCTTATTTTGATTAATTTTTCTTTTTTATCATCAACTATACGAGAGAAGAAGTTATTAAAGTTAAAATATATTTTATTGGTGAAGTAAGATCATGGCTTCTGTCGGTTACCAACTCACAAACAAAGGGTCTTTGGGCAACCGTAAATTAGATGCAAATAAAATAGATAAATAAAATTCAAAATTCAAATAAAACTAAAATGAAATGAAATTTTGAAATAATGGGGTGCTGAATTGAACCCTGGCAACAGATGTCCAAAATCAACATGAGAAACTACGTTTGAGGTGGAACTGAAGATTACATGGATTAATGTTCACAATTAAATAATAATACAGTGATAAATCAAGTTCATCGGTACTGGTGCAGCCTATAAAGTCCGACCTAGTGATGAACTCTGCTAAAAGACTGTCATAACATTATTTATCGGTACACTATGACTGTTAATCCGTTATCACTCGTCAGATGGACGTCGTACTGTGGTTAATTGTGTTTATAGACTGGCGAAGAGTTGTAAATCCAGAATCCGTGACAGGAGTTCTATGTTGGGGTTAGAGACAAGCAGAAATCTGTAAAATAAGACATAAAACAGCAGTATCGAAAAACTAAAAGAGGCGGGATGGGTGGGTTTACATTAATTATGCGTACAATAAACTCAACAATCTGACCTTAGATATATTCAGTTACTTCCTAGCAGACCGTTCATTCAGAATATTGTGAGGAGTGCTTTAGCTGTTAAAATTGATATGCCGTGTAATCGAATTAAGACATGCGCGTTACATTGACCTGTGCATGAACTGTCGCAAGTCTTGCCTTCCTCTGATGACGCGATTTAACGGTCAAGCCCTTTAAATCGAATTATGTCATTTACAAATAAAATTTTACTGTTTATCCAATTTTTGAAAATAAGACATTTACCATTTAATTTGATATGATTATTGCCCTATATTAGTTGCTGTCTGATATGCTTATATCTTAGTCGATCTGATTCTTTTTTCAGATTTTGAATTTATCCATGATATGATTATTTTTAAGTAAATTTCTGGAACAATTTCTTTTAGTTCATTAATTAAATTAATATTGTTAAAGTCCATTTTGAATATAAGGAATTTTTGTTCAAACTTGTCTAAGTAAAATGTTGGTAAGACTTTCCAATTGGGTGATGAGTCTTCATTATCAATGAGTCTTTTTACCCAATTAATATTTATGGATTCTATATATTTATCTATGTCTATCATTTTAAGCCCGCCAGCATGATACTTTTTACTTATTATAGTTCTTTTAACTTTTTCTGGTTTATTACTCCATATAAAACTATATATTATTCGCATGCAATTCATAACGTGTTGTTTTCATTTTTCATTTTGTTTTATTACACGGTAGGTATAGTGTCCGGCTGGGATCGTGGTTTTTCGAGTGATTTGATCGAATTTTTTTCGATTGTGACCACTTTTTTCGAGTGAATATGATAAAAAAATGTAAACAAACAGACGTCCTTTCTGGAAAGAAAATGCTAAAACCTTATATACAAGATTATAGAAGGTAAATTCGTATTTTTGATAAAAAGATATTATCAACCCTAAATTTGTTTGTTCTAAAAACGTTTAATAAAGACTTACAATGCTTTATTCCAAAATATTGATTAAAGCCATTTTTATAGTCATACCAAAGCAAATGTCAACGGAAATTTGCACATGGAATATATGTATACTTGGATTTACAGACATTTTACACAATATCTTGTTTATGCACTGAAAAGGACATTTTTTAGAGTAAATTCATTTTTATATGACCGTGTTTTTTCGAAAGCAGTCCGTGTTTTTTTCGAGTGTGTCCTTGTTTTATCGAGAGAAAGAAAATTCCTATGGCCTAAAATGTAATATGTCAGTGCATTTATGTTTAAAAATCAACGAAAAGGTTTAAATAAAGTACTTTTCAAAGCACGAAAAAATGCATTAAACTAGTTTGATAATGCTGTATTAACATGTACATTTCATAAAAAGTCATCCTTCATTTGCATTCAGAAATCTTCATGTTAGTGTACCGATATGGATTTCATGCCGTAAATATTTAGTGATGTAAACAATCTTTATGTGAGCTCAGACATGTTGGAATAAGACGTATATACACAGAGTGTGTTAAGCGGGTAAATGTGTTTTTTACAGAAAATATATCATTAATGTTTCATTTACTATTTGTCTTGATGTAAAATATTAGATATAATTATTTTTTTTCCAAAATTCAAATTTTCATAATTTTGGCAAATATTTTATTTTTTGGAAATTTTGGCATATTTTTTTTCCATGTGAACTAGGGTGGTGTGTTATTTACACAAGGGTAATTAACCCATCAGATTGCAAGATTCTCGCTTCATAAGAAATAATGTTTTATCGTTCTATAAATGGAAATCAAGAACAATGTTCAATTGCTCCTACTGTGAAGAGGAGTCTGATCAAGTGTATACTATGCTCGGTCACACCATGGAAGTAAAATGTAATGTCAATATAATACGTCCATGGTCACACAGTAATAAAGCACCAGCATAGCTAAATAATTGACAATGTATAGGTATTTGTGAGGTGAACGCATATTATATACACATGTAATCTTTTTTTATTATTATATGAAAATGATCGTATTGAAGCTTACAAATTATTTATTTCGTTGTTTATTGAATACATTGGACAAGTCCCCGAGTTTATCATCAACTCAGTAGTCAGTACCTTGGTATTGACATGATTTATAACAAACCTTTCTAAAATTACTTACCTCCAAGGGGGACAGGGAAAGAGAAATATGGCCACTTAAGTCCTCTTCCGACCGACCCTTGCCAGAGTGGAACGTCCGTTTGACTGTGTGGGATGTTCAAGAACGCAGCCACGTCCGGTCACAATGGGGCGTGTATAGAGAGTGCTACGCTCATTGCGCATTGAAAACCCTACAACAGCTCTTTGAAGGGTCCGTATAAGTAGGTTCTGTTACAGGACCTACTTACTGAATTTATTGTTAATTTCTTCTCGTCTTGAACATTGCACGACACATTGGCCACTAGACGATAAGCAACCAACAATGAATCATTTAGAATTGTCCGTTTATAAATTTAAAAATTAGCTCTTTGAAGGGTCCGTATAAGTAGGTTCTGTTACAGGACCTACTTACTAGATTTATTGTTATTTTTTCTCGTCCTGAACATTGCACGACACATTGCTCACTAGACGTTAAGCAGCCAACAGTGAATCATTTAGAATTGTTCGTTTATAAATTTAAAAATTATAAAGAGGTTAAGGTTTCAAACCCTTCAGGCAAAGTTGATCTTAAATGGTTTGTGCTATTTTTTGGGACCTTTTGGTCATAAAATTGTAAAGTGTTTTTTTCATTTTTTATTAGATATTCCATTCAATTCAAATGTTATTGCAATTTATTAATTTGTATTGGGGAGTCCACTTTTAGTAAAATATTTGGGTTTATATTGAATTTTTCTGATTGTTTACTCCTTTTCCTTAGTTTTCTTTGACTGTAAAAACAAAGGTAGCATGCAATGAAATTAAAAAAAAATATATGATTCCCTGTACTCGGTTCATAAGACCGTTTTGAAACGGACCCATTAATTTCTTATATATCGTATGCTAGGTTATGGTAAAATGTTGTCAGAACAGAAAGTTATTTGAAAAAAGGTAAAATTTTATCAACATCGTAATATCATTTTTTTTTGTGAATTATTGTGAATATATAATATTGTCCTTCACTTAATTACAGTTATAAACTAGAAAAGGTCAGTTTTTAAGGTCAAGAATGCCTTACTAGTATTTGTTATTCACATTTTCCTCAAAAACCCCGGACGTTTTAACTGTTGCTCTAAAAAAAAACACGGACAATGCAAAACACTGAATTTTAGGTGAAAAACAACGACATTGTGCGTCTTTTGTGCTCAAAACATGTATAGTAGTCGATATAAGATGGACAGTCATGAATAAAACTATTATAATTGCGAAACAGCAGTTAATTGGCCTGATCGCATGTTTTATACCTATACACTATACCTACCGTGTATTATATAAAAACACTTTTCTCTTTACATACAAATGGTAAAATGTATTACTTCATTCATAAACATACTTATTAAATAGCATAACGGTTATCAAATTTAGAATTGTTCGATCAACATATATAGACATGCAGGTCAAGAAGAAGGAAATGTGTTTTTTTTTTTTTTTTTTATCGCAGGCGGATTTTAAGGATACATAGTGCATTGGAAGAAATTAAATGCATATTATGAGACTGGACACCATTTAAAGGTTCCTTCTTTTTACCATTGGGTAAAGTCTCTATATAATCAAATAAATAATATGCCGTACATGTAATTTTCATCCTGTTTTCGAGGCGCTTTTGAACCATTTTCATCATTTTGGTTAGATTTGACCCTTTCGTCTGTTGTATTATGGGAAAATCCTAAACTGTCCCAGGAATAGATGTCCCTGGCTGTATAAGGCAAAAACTTTCGGAATGTTCGGTCCTGAATGCTCTTCAACTTTGATTTTTCAATTTTATTGTGTGTCCTTTGTAGACGAAACGCGCGTCTGATTCACGAATTAAGATGAATTTTGTTTAGCTTATAGTTATACAATTTTCCCTAACATATCATGACTATTCCAGTATTCTGAATAATATTAAGAAGTTGGCATTCATTATTAAACTCGGCAAATACTGTATGTTACAGGTATATACACCAATATTGCCGGTACCAAGTCAGAAATATGACAGTTGTTGTCCATTCGTTTGATGTGTTTGTGGTTTTTGATTTTGCCATTTGATTAGGGACTATCAGTTTTGAATTTTCCACGGAGTTCAGTATTTTTGTGTTTTAACTTTTCACATAATTATATAGAACAAAATATATCCGGAATTTGAAAAGAAAATATACTGATTTTGATACCTGCAAATAATTTTCAATATTAAGTACAAACAGTCTTGATTAAAACCAACACAGTTTGTGTTGCATCTTACAAAGCCTATCCACATTATTTTTGTAAAGAATTCCGTTCAAGTCTGTGCTTAGGGCCGTCTTAAACTTGCAGGAAGGTGAAAGTTATCTCGCTCTGTGTTGAAGGCCTATAAGTGACTTTGAAATGAAGAACAGCAATAAAAGCGCGTTTCCCTTGCTCTTTCTGTGTTTTTTGCTGTACATATACTCATTTGGTGTCATGGATGCTTATCCCATATCCTTTGTTTTTCTACTATGTGTTACGACCAGAAAAATTGACTTTTAATTGTAGCCAACAAAAGACACAAATCAATAATAAAATTTAACAAGATTCATTATACACTATTTCACAAGAAGTATTACACAAATAGAAATGTCAACTTAACTGTCAAAATATGAGTCCAATCTTTTATCTTTTCTTTATCCGGAAATCTTCACGGGAATCCACAGAATATTACGTCCAATAAGTCACAATTTTGTATGATGTTGTTAGTAAATAAAAGTGTCAATCCAACTGCTGAGAATGTTTATGTCTATCGATGTCTAAGTCTATGTCTAACTTTAGTGTCTGCATATATATACTTGTAACAGAAACTTCTAGATAATTGTAGATGTTTAAATTACGCATCTTTTTTTATGATAATTCTGGAAACGTTATGTTAGTGAAGTAGAAAGTTCTAATCATTCCATGAGTATCTATGATTGTTTCAGTGATGTCTGAACTGCATAGTTGTAACACAATGTTTATCATTTTGTACACAATATAAAAAAATATATAATGTAAACATTCTTAGACCACACAAAACATATTAGGCCAACTTAATAAATATGATAGTTACAATGTCATAACACCTCCCCCTTAAAAGTTTGAGCGTAACAAAAAATTTTCATGAATAATATGTACAAAAATACAAAGTATATACTTAATGTTTTAATAAGTTCTAGATAAAGAATCTGCTATTACATTATCTTTACCTTTAATATGTTTTTTCCATTACATCATATTCCTGTAACAATAAACTCCACCTAGTCAACCTCTGGTTCTTGTTTCTCATTTTATGTATGAAGGTGAGAGGATTAAAATCAGTATAAACAAGAATAGGATGCTCAGTGGGATTTAAATATACATCAAAATGTTGAAGTGCAGACAATAATGCAAAACAGTCTTTTTCAATAGTTGAATAGTTTTTCTGATGTTTATCTAATTTCTTAGAAAAATATGATATAGGTTTCTCAACATTATCATCTGTCTCTTGATATAATACAGCTCAAACTCCTACATCGCTTGCATCAACGGCAAGTTTGAATTGCTTTTCAAAGTCTGGAGTTATCAAAACTGGACTATTAATTAAAAGTAATTTGCTATTTTCAAAAGCGTTTTTACAATTTTCACTCCAGATGAATTTAGAATCTTTCCGTAAAAGATGAGTCAATGGTTGAACAACAGTAGCAAAATTTGAACAGAATTTCCTGTAAAATCCAATCATGCCTAAATATCTCATAAGTTGTTTTTATTTGTAGGAGGAGGAAATTTGGTGTGACAAAAGCTGATATTTCTCGAGCTCTCTGTGTCAATGGGACTTGCCAGTAACCTTTCAATAAATCAAATTTGCTCACAAATTTTGCTTTTCCAATATTATCAATGCAATCGTCTATCCTTGGAATCGGATAGGAATCAGATTTTGAAACAGAATTTACTTTTCTGAAATCAGTTACGAAACGAAAAGTTTTATCTTCTTTGGGCACAAGGAGACAAGGAGAGTTCCATTCACTGTTACTCGGCTCAATAATATCATTGTCAAGCATATATTTAATTTCTTGTCTCATAATTCAAGTTTGAGTGGATTGAGCCGGTAAGGATGTTGCTTAATTGGACATCATAACAAACAGCAGTGGTTTTGTTTGGCACATCTGGAAAAGATTTTTAAACGAAAATACCAAAGCTTTTAATTTTCTCTACGATCAAAAGACAGATGTGCAAGTTTTGAATCTAAATTTGACAAAATTTCTGAATTTTTCAATCTAACTGTCTCTTCCATAGTTTTAGAACTAAAAGGTGGTTCAATTATATCTGGTTTGTCATGATTGTTCTCCAATTTAACCATGGCTAAAGTGGCAACTGGTTTACTCTCACCTTCATTAGTACGCTCAAAATATGGTTTTAACATATTAATGTGACACACTCTATTTTGTTTACGCCGACCTGGTGTTTTACAATATAATTCAAATCATTGATTTTAATCTCAATGGTATAAGGACCACAATATTTAGCTTGTAATGGATGTCCAGGGACTGGCAAAATACAAGTACCTTATCACCAGGCTCAAAAATCTGTCCCTGGCATCTTTATCATACCATATTTTCATCTTATTCTGAACAGTTTTTAAATTGTTCTGATCAATTTGACAAACAGTATACATTTTTTCTTTAAATCTAGATTCATAGTCTAGAAGATTCAAGTCAGTGTGTTCAGTAAGCCATTTTCCTTAATCAATTTTAAAGGTCCCCTTACAGTGTGACCAAATACCAACTCAAAGGGACTAAAACCAAGGGATTCTTGAACAGCCTCTCGGACCGCAAAAAGTAAAAGTGAACACCATCATCCCAGTCCCTGTCAAATTGAAGACAAAAAGTTCTAATCATGTTCTTCAATGTTTGATGAAAACGTTCTAAGGCACCTTGAGATTCTGGATGATAAGCACTTGACCTATATTGAGCAATCCCTAACTGGTACACGACTTGCTGAAATAAACCTGACATGAAATTTGAACCCTGGTCGGACTGTATAGACTTTGGAAGTCCTCCTAGGGTGAAAAATTTGATCAGAGCTTTGACAATAGTCTTGATATTCCTTAACGGAATAGCCTCAGGAAAGCGTGTGGATGTACACATGATCGTCAATAAATACGCATTTTCAGTCTTGGTCTTCGGTAAAGGTCCGACGCAATCAATGAGTACTCGGCTGAAAAGTTCTTCAAAGGCTGGAATTGGCAGAAGTGGTGCTGGTGGTATTTTCTGTTTAGGCTTACCACCAACCTGGCAAATATGGCATGATTTGCAGTATTCTGCAACATCTTTTCCATGTCTGGGCCAGTAGAAATGCTGCAAGATCTTAAGGCAAGTCTTCCTTATACCTAAGTGTCCAGCCAAGGTGGTGTCACGGGCAAGGCCAATAATTTCTTGCCCATAAACTTTAGGCACCACCACTTGGTATACCACTCTCCATTCCTCCTCTGGGGTAGCATCAAGGGGCCTCCAATTCCTCATTAAAATGCCGTCTTGCTGGTAGTAGCATTTAGCCACTTGTCTGCTTCCTCCTGTGGTTGAGCCCTCTTGCGGAGCTGAAGAACTTCAGGGTCTTTATTTTGTTCTTCAACAAATTACCGTCGGTCTAATGAATGGCTGTTAACATCTGGCCATGGCATAATTACATTCTTGTTAGTACTAGGTGTTCTTACTATGGCCTTCTCTGAGCTACCGGGACCTTCAATGTCGGCAAGGAAAGTGTCAGAAAGGTCCATGTAATCAAACTAGTCTTCTTGCAAATCCTCATTTTGTTGTTTTCTTGCCATCGCCCTAGTAACAACACAAGCTGGATATAGTTCATCATCATCTTCCGGTGATTTAACATCAACAACCGGTTTACTGGTAACAATAAGTTCAACAACCACTTTGTTCCTAACTAGATCATTTTTATAGCAATAGTGAAACACCCTCAACAGAGAGATTAGGACGAACACCCACAACAACTGGTCCAGTAATCAAATCTGACTTCAGATAAATACGATGGAGGGAACATCTATACAACCTAACTCCACACCTTGTAGCAAAACGGAGGCACCAACAGAAGTCTCCTCGGACAAAGGCATCACACCTGCATCTTGTAATGTCTCAGCAGTTTTGTCATCTAAATGTGTTTTAAGTCTAAATGAACACATTGTTTGAACTCTTCTTATAACATCAATTGTCTTAAATTATCAAAATTGTTATCTGTTTTCTTTGACGTAAGCCATTTATCAAATAAATCTTCTTTTTCCCTAGCAAATTCAACATAGGTTTGTGAATCAAACTTTTTATAAGATCTAAATTTCTGTCTATATGCTTCTGGTACTAGCTCATAAGCTTTCAAAACCTCCTGTTTTACCGTGTCATAATCAGAACTTCTTTCGGATGAAAGTGCTGAGTAAATTTCAGCCGCCTTGCCCTCAAAAACACTTTGCATCATCGTAGTCCAATAAGGCTTTAGTCATTTCAAATTATGAGCAATTTTCTCAAACTTTGGAAAATATTTATCGACTGTTTTTTCACAAAATCTGAGAACCAAACGTATATTTTTTGCTGCATCAAAATGTTCTGATTTCGACTGTACATTAGTGTTGCTTTCTCCTTTGACCATTTCAATTTTCATTTTCTCCATCTCTAACCTTTCCTTCATTTCAAGTTCTGCCTGTTTTAATTTAAATTCATCTTCTCTTTCTTTAATTTTCTCCATCTCTAACCTTTCCTTCATTTTTATGTCAAGTTCTGCCTGTCTTTCTTCTTTTTCCAATTGTTTTAATTTAAATTCGTCTTCCTTTTCTAATTGTTTTAATCTAAATTCATGTTCTAACTAGAGCTGTTTTAATTTGATAGCATCAACATTTTTGACCTTAAGTTCAAGAGCCTTTTCGCCAAAAATTTCTGCATCAATTAATTTGTCTATTATCAAATTTTTATTTTTGATTTCTCATAGACATGATAGATACTCTAAAATCTACTTGTAGATGTTTAGAAAGAAACGCTAATTCTTCTTTCTTTAGTTTATCAAACCCTCCAGGTCTGGCGTTTTCAAAATTTACCGGCATCAAATGCCATTTTGTAGAATTTTGTTGGCTAGTTCTAATAAAAATACTGAAAAATTTCAATGAGATATTTACGTATTCCTGGACACGAGCCCCAATTTCTGTTACGACCAGAAAATCGACTTTTAATTGCAGCCAACAAAAGACACAAATCAATAATAAAATTTAACAAGATTTATTATACACTATTTCACAAGTATTACACAAATAGAAATGTCAACTTAACTGTCAAAATATGAGTCCAATCTTTTATCTTTTCTTTATCCGGAAATCTTCACGGGAATCCAGGGAATATTACGTCCAATAAGTCACAATTTAGTATGATGTTGTTAGTAAATAAAAGTGTCAATCCAACTGCTGAGAATGTTGATATCTTTCGATGTCTAAGTCTATGTTTTACTTTAGTGTCTGCATATATATACTTGTAACCTTTTTTATGATCATTCTGGAAACGTTATGTAAGTGAAATAGAAAGTTCTAATCATTCCATGAGTATCTATGATTGTTCCAGTGATTTCTGAACTGCATAGTTGTAACACAATGTGTATCATTTTGTACACAATGTAAAAAAAATATATAATGTAAATATTCTTAGGCCACACAAAACAAATTAGTTATTGTTTATCAATGTTGTCGTTGTCGTTTATATTGTCAAATCCAACTTGAGTTATCAATTTACTAATCTACTATACCGTCATATGATTTAATTATGAAGTACAAAATGGCCAGTGTTGATAAATGCGGGAAAACATGCTATTATATACATCATCCTGTGATATGAGACTTGTGATTTTTTTAAAGATTGTTCTTATTTTGAAAATAATAAGGAATTGTTCTGACTTCCGATAGTGTAGCCATTGCATTTGTGTAATGATATTGCTGTTATTTATACAGTTCATCTTGAGTGACTAAATGTACTGATTATAATTATAAAATACAAGTACAGCCAGTATTTATTGATGCATTCTTGTTATACAATAATTTTCAGATAACAATATTAAAATAAGAAGAGGCGGTAAGCTTGCTAATGAGGCAAAAAACTAACAGAGTGCAACACAAATTGAAAATATATATATAGTTCTTACACTGATACCCGTGGATTATCGGATTTATCTAATCTCGAGTTCGAATATTTACGAGTTATTATGTAATAGTATGTTTCTCTAATGATTATAAATTTATCTTTTTTTATATTGTTTAAACCGAAATCACCTTCAAGTGCCTCAATCCTGCATGATTTTTAAGTCATAAACCTACGAAATTGATGCGCAAACACTGTGTGTATGGAGTCTAGAAGCAATCATTCTTAAGATACCACTTTTAAGAACATTGCATTTAATAAAATATATATTCTTATGTAATAGTTAACAGCTTTAACAACAATTTCTAGATGTAACACTGTATCCGCTTATTTAAAATCTCAGTTTAATACTGAGATCATCAGCAACCATACGTTCATTTATACTGTTAACAAAATGGATCCAGAATTAAATTGGAAATAAATTAGAGGAAAACAATTATATGTCATTTCATCAAAGGTTATATGAGACTACTGAATTTAAATACAATAATATTATTTTAAATAAAATGAAGTTATTTTGACAATTTAAATGAAAGTAAGTCATATTTTTACAACACTATGTTTTACAATTTAAAATGTCCTTTTATGAAAATTTCAATATAAAATACATGTTTGGCCTTTGTTTATCGATGTTAGCATAACCATTTGTTGAAGCTTACACATGTACACACCATTCTACATCTTAAACCCAAAAAGATCTTGAAGTTTTCAAAAAAATATATCAAAAAGAACTTTATAAAAAATGTATTCCTTGTACGTAGACAGTTTGTCTTTTAACAGTGCAACCGATAAATTTGAAAACAAAGATCAATATTTGTTGTATTCATATGAAAGTTTGAAACGTACTGTGTTGTTCAAATCGGAAAATAAGGGCATTTTAAATAATTAAGTAACAGTTGATAAGTTGTTTTGTCTAAAAGTTAACTTATGTTGGAGTAAACCTGATCAACAGTTTACTGAAGAACATGTTTAGTGCAATTGCAGTTTTCGATGTTTATTGATTGATGCTAATTTAATGCCTTGCTATTTGTGCTTAACAATTGTCTACTATTTGTCAATATTTCCTGTGTATAGGTATGACCTATTTTGAAAATTGTATTGTACCACCTCCTGATTTTATATTACGTCACATTCCATTACATATATTTTAGGCTCACCAAGATTTATATGCTTTAGGCAAAACCTTTCACATTTCTAGTTTTGAGACTCATATTACATCAACGTTGAACACACATATTTCAAGGAATGATAAAAGAAAAGAAGATGTTGTATACTCAACTGTTGAATACCTGTCAATTATACAACATCCATGAAAGACCAATACATTGTACATGAGATAGGCGTGTCTGTAAAATTTATTATTTTCAACTCGAAGATTAAGAGGCTTTTATTTGATCATTGATGTCACGGTATGGCCTTTCTTTTCGACTGAAGTGGGAATTTTTTCTGATGTTGTGCTATTACACCAATGTCAAATTATTGTGGAGAATGCTATGTTAAATAAAAAAAACTCGTAAAAAATCATTTTAACTATTAAAAAAGAGGCGAGATATACCAAAGGATTGAATATGTATTACTGTTCCCTTTAAATATACTACTTACTTGCTATTTTCAGCACTACCTTGGAAAAAAAATATGAGATATCAAGTGCAAGAAAGCCTTGACTGGAGTGGTATCTAATACATGTATTTCAATGGTGCTGACTTTTCGGAAGTTCTTTCTCCTTAAGAAGTCCATTTCATTCCCGTTATGACGAACAGACGGATCGGTTATATAACTGAGATCATCAGAGGATCCGCTTTTAATTAAAAGATCCTCTTCCTTGTTCGTAATTCACAAGACGTTTCTAAAATTTGAATAGGAATTACAATGTATTTATATACCGTGTTTTGTTTGAAGCTACACATAAACACAAACATGCAGCTTATAATTCGACCAAATCAAGCAATGCAATATAAAGGTATATACTTTCTATTTGAACTTTGTTATTTGGGTATATAACTAATTTATGAAATAATTTCATACAATTTGTTTCAACTGGACTCAAATAAAACACTGACCATTATGACTCCCTTGGTGACCAGCATTTCGATTAGTTGAACATGTTTAAAAGAATTATCTTTATTTGTTTTAAGCTTTTGTGCAAGTGAAAATACACAAACGTTAAAAGCCCACAACAAATGATATGCGATTGCAAACAATCCATAGTTACTTATTTTCGATATTTGCATCTGTTTGCGATATTCAGGTAGGATATTTGTTTTTATACAAATGTGTTTACTTTCTAAAGGGTATAAAAATACTAACTAAAAAACTGTATTTAAAAAGAACTTTTATATCCAAGGAAACTCAAATACATGTGCATATCGTTTTTGTATCTCTATCGAATACTAACATTTTAACAAGAAGATCGTAATGAAAATTTTCTATGACTGCGAAGGAAGCAATCGGTGCGTTATTCGTTATTCGATAACCAATAATAAACAGACCCTTTGTAGCCGATTCGATAGCCTACTTGTCCTAGTCAAAATCACTAAACATATGAAAATTCCATAGGATTAATACATTGATACCAATAATTATAACTTCAAAATTTTATATAAAATCCGTTAACAATTTTTTATATTCTCAAGAGATAATCGACGTTGTTATTGTCCCCAATTATTTGTCTTTTCAAACACAATAATTCTGTTTTATAGATATCAATCCATTATTAAACTAGAGGCCAAAAAGAGTCTGTTTTGACCTAGGTACATGTTAATTTCAGAAATGAACACTATCTAAAATTGCAGACTCTCTTACTTTTTCTATATTACAAAAATGGGTGACTTATTTGCACATTGTGACTTGCTGATCATTGTTACTATTGAAAATGTATATCTATCCCTGATAGTTTTAAGATATCAGGCAAAAACGCATTACAATTGGCAGAAAACGTCATTAATGGGCAATAACTTCAAAAGGGGTGGGCTCACTATTTAATCCATGTTTATTTATTTGTAGATCTTGTCTTGCTGCTCATTGCTATTATTATAATAAAATATACGGTATTAATTTTACTGCATCAGATGCGCATTTTGACAATATAGATATAAGAAGATGTGGTATGAGTGCCAATGAGACAACTCTCCATCCAAGTCTAAATTTATAAAAGTAAACCATTATAGGTCAAAGTACGGTCTTCAACACGGAGCCTTGGCTCACACCGAACAGTAAGCTATAAAGGGCCCCAAAATTACTAGTGTAAAACCATTCAAACGGGAAAACCAACGGTCTAATCTATATAAAAACGAGAAACGAGAAACACTTATGAACCACATCAACAAACGACAACTACTGAGCATCAGATTCCTGACTTAGGACAGGTGCAAACAAATGCAGCGGGTTTTAACGTTTTAATGCTACCAAACCTTCACCCTTTTTCTGAAACAATAGTGTAACATCACAACATAGAAAGACACACTATAAAATATCAACTGAAATAGCTTAACTCAATCAAAGGACATATTAACACCATTGAACATACACTGAACAAATAAATCTGACCTATGATACAATGTAAATACAAAATAAATAAACTAAGGAAGAATAATAAAAGTAACATGTTACATCGGTATGAAATGTTAAACAATTTAAGAAAAACAATATGCTCGAACAAAAATATCAGCCATTTGCAATAACTTTAAACACAGGTAAATGAAAATAATTTTGTTGTTAGGTATACGTGTACAGTTACAATATTTACAAATAAATAATTTTGATGTTCATGGTACGAAGTGAAAATTTATAGTAGTACCAAACACTTATCAAAGCTGGTATATAGACCAGATATAACCCTGAATAACATAAAATAACACACAAAAAACATTACAATTAGTATCAACAGGTCAAATTAACAAGAAAGTACGATTTGGGGTCTTTTCAGTGATGTTCGAGGCCAACATTTAAAAAAAAAACAATATTAGAAAAAAAACAAAACAAAAAAAAAAACACCAAGAGCTACATTTTGTAATAAACAAAACGGACACACTATAAATATGATAACCAAAACTGGACAAGTAATTTGAAATAATTTTTAAGCATTTCTAACAGCCAAACAATATTCTAATAATACTTCGTATTTTCATGCCTGTTCCGGAGTACCTGCGTCTAGACTGATGACACTCTCGGGGACTAATTGTTTTGGCAGAGGTATCAACACAGTGCTAGTAATAACGTTGAGGGTACCAATGTTACTACACCAGATGCACATTTCGACAATAAATGTCTCTTCCGTGTGGCTTCATGCCAAAATATTTGAAAAAAAAAATGAAAAGCTTTAAATACCAAAAAGGACAATCATTTTGGCAAAAACTGTCCATATTTCTTCTATAGGTTTTATAATATATGACAATAACGCATTTAATTTGTAAAGTCATTAATGTCAATGACTTCAAAAAGGAGTTTTCAAGATAATTGGCAAACATAAAAAATGGTATAAATCATCATTATGAGTTTTAATATCTCTTTCGCCTCTCTTGTGAGCACAATAAATCCTAGTCCGTATCTTTTAATAGCATTTTCAAGATAAAAGAAAACACTTCAATTTTATCCAATTTGTTAAATTGTGGGTAATGTCAACCACATTGGTTGGCAGGCAGGTCATCGGACACATTTTATTAAACTGGATTCCATTATGAAGATTGTTGCCAACTATATATAAATTTGGTCGCTTAGTTTAAGAGGAGAACATTTTTGTAAAAGTAAACGACGACAGACGACAACAGTCTACGACGGACGAAGAACGCAAAAGTAATGAGAAGGGAAGAAGTCTGTCAAATAAAAAGAGTAAATGTTTTACACAGGAACATTAAAGAAATGTACAAATTAGAATATGTACACTTGAGAAACTATATTATAAAATATTATTTAGATCGATATTGTCATTCATTTTCTGCGCGTTGAGATTAATTTAGAAACTAGTGAATTTTCACACGGAACACTTAAAAGATATAAGCTGCATAACTGTGAATTTATTCAAAAAGCCCTAATTTTAATAAAAGTTATCTCTCCTCCTCCTTACCGGTTTGACTTTTAATTTATTATACATGTATGAGGTAAAATTATCAAAATTTTCTTTATTAAGCTGAGGACAACCCATGATTTTGCATATTTTAAGGGGGTGGGGGCACGCCCACCACGCCCCCGCCTGAATCACTGAAGATTATTAAGGGCATTTCAACATTACTTATTACTCTGTAAGCACATTAAACATACTTGTTTTTTTTTCAAATTCCATTGCAGAAATATGAAGATGATTGTTGCACACCCAGTAATGTCCTGCATCGCTTGCTGTAACATTTATAATCTGGATTTGTATAGCCCATGGATCTAATAGGAGGTTTTGTCATGTGTGTAATCCAACGTGTAATTATCGAGTCGAAATTCCAGCATCAACGTTGACCCCTCAGTGGTGTAAAATGTAATGTTTGTATATATGATTTGACCTGCAAAATTAAAAAAAAATGCATTTTTCGGTTGCAGTTTCATGTATATATGCAGACTCATCATCTATCAAACTTTCAAACATTCCGATCATAAAATATGTTGAAGAGTTTATTTAGAGGAATGCATAAGTCTTTTTTTTTTTTAATAATCTTCAGATTACAAACATACGATCGTAGTGCTCGACAGCATGTTTGTACTTCTACCAGATAAAAACAAGTCATAAAAGTGAGTTAGACACATATGAATAATACTTTGTCAATATCCGTAACATGGTCTTACCTTGTAAAAATAACGAAAGCAGACAAAGCTTCTCTAACATCTAAAATGAAAGGTTTTGCATGTATTAAATTACAAACCAGAATGACAGACAGAAGTGTAAAACAAACTCATCATAATGCGCCAGATTTTTCACGAGGCATATTTGGTGTACAAAAGACTTATCAGTGGCATTGAAATAAAATAAGATTGAAGAGAATTAAAAACGAAAAATTTCAAAAAGTTGTGTCGAATCTAGATATCAATATATGTCTTGTATTTGACAATCCTCAGTGTTGACATTGGTTGTTCATGAAAAAAGAAATATCAATTTAAATTATGGTTGATTGTAGAATACTACTAGCTCATACATTATTCATAGTGACCTTACTTTTTAAAGTTATTTAATTTTATAACTGAGAACTGAAACAGGTGGGGCTGTAAAGTGCATGTTTATAAATCAGGAGCAGGATATGCATACCCTTCATGAAACCTGATTACATACACTTTTTTGTGGGGATGGTGTTGATCAGTTTGTATTGTTTTTGGGTTTTTAAAGACTGTGGTTTGTCAATCTTCTTATGTAGTTTTTTTTTTTTTTTTTTTTTTTTTTTTTTTTTTTTTGTCATGATATTGCAGGCCTCTGTTTTAGTTTTGATTCTCCTATTGGTATCATCCGACTTTTTTGTTTTACTTTAACTTCGGAGTCGCGGCTACAAAATTATGACTGTCCATTCCCACGGGTGCTATTTTCACACTAGGTTAATTCAACAAAACGGAATAAATTTGACCTGAAACCATCCATTACAACTCTTTATTTAGGAATAAGTGTTAACATATAGAAATAGCGTGTTATCTTGGTACGTGTAGGGTAGGGTTATTAGTTAATTTCTCTGCAGTTTTATTGTTGGAATACTATTGTTGGGTGATCCGCATCCCCTTCATTCATAAATATATAAACAGAATTTGCGTGTAAATAATTTCCTGACAACGCACCAACAGGTCACTGGGATTTAAACTGCACAATTAGATCATAAGATATATATGTGTTAAATTTTGGAGCAGCAAACTGTTTGTAGGGGTATGTGTAATCAGGTAGCAATTTAACATGTTTAAGGAAATGTATGTAAACCGTAAAAATGATAAGAATAAACGGCAAAAAGATCAAGCATACCATCCTGAATGGCAACATTGGTTATATGTCCGTGTTGTTCATTCTGCCAACATTATAGGTCACAATCGTTTTATGTTTCTGTTATTTTGTATTCGGATTTATATGTGAAATAGTTCCTTATAATATGTAAAATTACAAATATGTATTCGGAAACAAAATCAGAACGACTTTAATTGGTAATATTGTTATTCAATTTTTAGCAAAGAAAAGCTTCCGTGAATAACCAAACTTTACTTGAATGGATGATACTTCAATATAATACCAACACTTTCAAAAAGTATCTCCTTTTTCCAAATCTTCAGTTTAATTTACAAACAAATCTCCATTTCAGAAAAAAAAATAAAGATATGTAACATAACATGTAAGTCACAAGTGTTTTTTATTATTACTTTTCACAAATGGAAAGTTTAATATTGTTGAGTTGATTAGTTTGTATCAAATTATTCCTCAGCTGTAATATATAAGAGATTCGCCAATACAAAAACAGATCTGCGTTTTTTGAAATATTTGAACTTGTTCCACTTTTTGCGACTTAATGGTGAAGCCGTGTTAGTCACTAAACAAAGTTTCCCAATACTTTATAAATATGCACAAATGCAATTTTAATACTCTAGTTTGTATTTAAGTAGTTTTGTATATTTCTGCTAGTTGCTTGCCTAGTAATTGCTAATATTAAGTGCATATAGTAATAACTTTTGTTCAGTACAATTAAGCTGTTCATTTTTGACTGATAAAACGATAAAAAAGACGTCAACGTTAAACATTGTGTCAAATTAAAAAAAAAATCATATTGTTCTTATAGGGACCTTGAGATATCAAAATGTATACTGTATTAGATTTGATGTATGAGTAATTTGATCCTGCTGACATGGAATGCGTTAAGTTTTGTAACATTTCATATAATACACATAATGCAAGTTCAAATTTTTACTTGAAAAAAACCGCTATGTGTTTATTTCTTCTCTTTGCAAAATAAGTGAATTTGAAGCTTTTGATTGCTAACATGATTTGATTTAAATAGAATATTCAACCGAGTTTTTTTTTTGTGTGGACTTTATTAAACATTTATTACCTCTACTTCATAAAGATCAGTTACAGTTGCTCAATAATTTCATGTCACACAGCAATGTCTTTCATTGTTTATCATGAATGTGAATATTAAACTAGTAATTACCCTGATTAAGGGGAGCGGGCATCAGGAAGCATTTTCTAAATGACATTTCAAATTCAGTCAATATTGGTAACCTTATCAGATGTCAACAAAGTGATAACGATTTTAATGGTGTAGCTAACAACCTAGGTTGCCGAATTTAGAACTGATTTGTATACGTATAAGAATTTTGGCAGTGTAATAAATGCATTTAAATAAAGGTTTCTTGGATTTCTGACTTTTTATTTCCCCCAATGTCTTTCGTCATTTTGTCATTTTCTGATGAGAATATATTGTCATTCTAAATTGGAACCTCGGTGGCCCAGTAGTCAAACTTCTGTGTCACTATCCAGTCAACACTAAGGTTGTAAGTTCGAATCCCGCATGGGCAATGCGACTCCTATCTTAAAGGATTGTCAGTTTACTACCGAAGGTCAGTGATTCTCTCCGAGCACATCGGCTTCCTCCACCAATAAAAACTTTTGAAAGAAATATAAAAAAAAAACATAATACAATATTCATCTAAAATGTTCCTCTCAAAATTGATACAATTAAAAAAACAAGACGAACATGAGTACTTGATGGATCAACATTTTTCGCTAACATCCTTTATGCCATTGTTTTAAAGGAATAAAACACGGAGATAGACTTTATGGCATCAGTTTGTTGTAAATAAATGAAACGCTTGAATCGGGCAAACAAAACAACCGAAAGTTTTGTTTAACGTTGTCTGAGATTTAAACATCAATTGTTTACGTACAATAATACAATATATAAACTGAAACCGTGAAGCGTTAAAATCGTGGGTTATATCTTTCAGTGGTTGTACTCAAGGAAATTCTATATGAGTTTTGCCAGTATTCTTGCTAGTTTTGTACAATTGTTTGTTATTGCGTAAGGCACATTAAAACATACAATCTGTCATTGTCAGCATACAGATAAAGACAAAGGGAATTAAATTCTGAAACTAGACCTTTCATGCCAGTGTGTTTTTACGAAACAACCAATATTTTGGAATGTAAAATTTATTGGAAAAGCATCTCCCTTCCAACTGTTCCAATAACCAGGTTTAACCAACCTTTTCCTTCGGATAATGCCTGTACCAAGTCAGGAATATGGCAGTTTTTCACTCGTACCTTTGATTGATAGGGTTTGATTTTGTCAGTTTTTTATGGATTCCCCCTTTTTGAATTTGCCTTGGAGTTCAGTTTATGTTTGTTAAACTTTTGTATTACATTTGTTGCAAAGGATACATAAAACGTAACCGATTGTTGCAATACACTGTTAAGTATTAATGTTTATTATCAATTACTTAAAAACAACCTGCATGCCAATATTTAGATTGTCAAGGGTTATCCTGGATTTTGTCACACTTTTCGTATCTCGTTGTTTCAAAATTGTTCACCTTCCCATATCAATATCCTCTACACCATTCCGACCTCTCCTCAAAATGTAACTGACCATTAAACTTTCTCATTTGTCGAGTTTGTTCTTCAGCAAATCATATCACTTTGATAGCATGCATTTAGATGAATGACTAATCCACGTTTTTGTAGTCGAAGCAATGAACGTTTTTTTTCACACAGCCGTTTTGGCCATTTTATTTCGTAATACAAAAAAATGTGTGTTTAAATTCTAAGTAAGTAAATAATAGTAGCAAGCAGTTCGTGCTTTATAACGACAATTTATATTTGAGAAAGACTTTCTCGAAAAGAAAAAAAAAACAACTATCAATAATTTATCAATTTGATTCAATTAAAGGCCAACCTATATTCGATAACGTTTATGCAATATCTGTTAACCATTATAGTTAAGTCACAAATGTAGTTGACCTGTCTTAGATGGAGTAATGAAATGATAATAATTGCAGACCCCGTTGGTAATATTGAGAAAACAAACATACTAATGGACACGACCTTACCAAAATCAGGGTATGATCTAATATATAGATCCTGCTCCATTAATGACATTCGTCGTGTTGCTCATAGTGATTACACATGTAATGATGAATCTTATTCAGTGGTATTACAAGGTTATATTACAACAATTTTCACATATTTGTGGTTATTTGTGACACAAATATTTTATAACGATCAACCAACTCGTGATGGCCTGTTTGAAACTTTCGACCTAAAGATTTCAACTTGTTAAGTTCAAAAGTTTCCTCGCAGGCTGTAACCCTTTATCATGAAATTATGACATGAAACGTAAGTTCCGCATGTCATATTAACTTGGAGATAAGTTCTCTTCTTATTCAACCCTCATTATACAATGAGAAAATGTGTTATGATTTACAGGATAGGATGAAATATTTATCTACCAGACACCGAATGACATAGATGTTAGCAACTATAGTTCACCGTACAGCCTTCAACAATGAGCAATACGTATAACGTTTAGAAACCTATAAAAGTACTCAATAAAACAGAATATTAACAAATTCAAATGACGAAACACCAAAAATCCTGACATATGAAAACAACAACAGACAAAACACATATGATATACATCACTATTTATATCACTGAACTACATGCTCATTATCAATTTTTAGATGTAATTGATAGCTGATTTTCAAATGTTCTGTATGACATCTGTCTCACAGAAATAAAAAAAAAACTAAAGATGTAGAACATAGTTGGTTCCCATAGCAATGCCGACTGGGTGTCGAACAAACACGTCCTACAAACGTAACAAACATGTCAGCAATTAATGTAGCTATCAGGTCTTCTCCTAGTCTATTTAAAACCACTACCAATAGGACTAACAAACCTAAGTCGTGGAAAGACAGACAATACATTAAAGTCAAAATACAATTGAAAAAAAAAAAACAAACAATTATAAAAAAAAAATAGTATTTCTAGTTTGTTGCATAAGTATTCCATATCAATAGGTATGTTAACAAAATTGATATATGAATCAGGAAATGTTTATAATTCCATATCACCTCGGTTTATCCGCAGTTAATAGAATGGTTTGTAAACTTTATTTTTTGGGTTTACCTTTAGCGTATCATGCTAATGGTGAACTGGTTTGTGAACATGCATTTATCGTATTGTATCTTTATATTCGGTGTATTCTAGCATGTTTCTGTTTCTGACTTTTGATTGCCTTCAATATGTTTCTATTATTGTCATTTGATCAGAGACTTTCCGTTTTGAATTTTCTTTTGAGTATTTTTCCTTTTGTTATTTTACTTTTTCACGGATCTTTTTGTTTCTTGTTTTGTTTTTGTTTCTTTTATTCTTCGTCGTAAGTAATTCTTTTTTGAAAGATTTTTATTACGTTTTATCTGGTAGGGATGAAACACAATTCAAATAATGAAAATGTATTAACACATGTAAATAAACATTCAGGTAGTGAAACCTTTTTCAGACATTTTGTATCACGCCTTATTTTTCCTTCGTTGTCATAAAAAGTTTTAAGTTCTGGTATATTTATGTTCGAAAGTGTTGTAGTTAAACCCCTCTAAGAACATTATTCAATGATTAATATAACGTTTACTCAGTCGATGTACTCAATCTTGCTTCTTTGGAAGTTCATAATATTTCCCCAGCTTCTGTGTTGTCCCTTTAGCTTTGCATTGCTGAGAATATGCTTATGATCCCTGTCGGTCCTTTGTTTGACAATATCAAGTCTGAGTTGCAGTTGCAAGCTCGTGAATACTGAAAAGTATGAGAAAGATATTAAGATTTCAATCGAAACATATTATTCAATCAAACGAATAAAGAAAAGATCACCGATATCATTTCAATTATTTTCTAAACAGTCTCGATCAGAGGTGGAAGATACAAAAGGACATCAAAACTCGTAAGTCGAAAACAAACTGCCAATGTCATGGCAATACAAAATGAGCAAAAGACAAACAGTTAACAAAACACAACAGAGAAAACTAAATACTGAGCAACACAGTTCCCACTAAAAAAGTAGAGTTGATTTCATGTGCTCCAGAATGGTTAGGACATTCTGATCTACATTTGGCACCCGGCGTGTTGTTTGGGTATGTACAAACCCGGTGACAAGTCTTTTCCGTAAATCACATTCGAAGACAACATATTTGGATTATTGTTATGATAATTGGAACATATGAGTTGTCATATATAAAACAGATATTCCAAAACGGTCAACCAACTTGTGGTTATGTCCGTAAAATTTTCTTACTGATCATTCCAGCTTCACCACCTGTAACTATTGGTTAAATAGCTGCGTTGCTAGTACCAATACTCTATCAAGAAAATTATGGTAAGAAATGCAAGCTTTTGATTATCGTATCAACTTAAGGATATATACTCCATTTGCAGGCGTTGATAGTTAAAATCATATATTTTGTAATGAAGTTTTGTTCTCAATCGATCTTCGTTGGCTATTTCAAGATATAAGTTAAGATATGAGGCAGACTTAACTGCTGTATCCTTTATATTAAGTTCGACTGGATAGATGCATTCAAATTGTCACCAAACTGTGATTGTTTTAGTGAGACGACATCATTTATATAGCGGAACATGAAGTGAATGGATATTGCTAGCTTGTTTTCATTCACCACAAGAAGCGCCTGTATGAAGTCACATACGTATCCATACAGAAATAAGTCGGTAGGAAGAAGATTAAATATCACGCATCATGTTTTTCTATCGGTGACCATATGAAAATAAGTGACAACAACAACAACAACAACAACAATAACAAATACTTTATTAGAGTCTCACCTCTTTAAAAGATTTGAAATATAAATATAATCATAACAGATCAATTTATAAAAGAACCACTCTAAAAAGAGTATTGAGAGACTGTAAAACACTCATTAAAAATACATTCATATTACATGTATTACATATATTACATATATCAATATATCTTGAAACAATGAAACAGCAAACTCTGTCGTCATGAAACATAAATAAAAACTTTCCTAATTACACAAATTATAAAACTACTTTCCACATTGCATACACTGTTTAAAAAGATTGTTCGCAAATTTGCATATTCTGGGCATTCTAACAACACATGTTTTTCATCCTCAATTACATCTAAATCATTTTTTTTTTTCATCCCTTAAAACAAAACCTTTCATTTACATTTATACCTTCATACCTGCCAGTTTTAATTCTAATTGGAGCAACACCTGCTCTAAATTTAGCATATGCACATCTGTATTTACCTGGCTTAGTAATAATTCTGTACCATAATTTGATTTAAATAACATGTAAGTACGGAATTTACTGCTGTCATTGGCTAGTAAATTTGGAAGCCATTTATTCTGGTACATAATGAAAAGGTTGTTTTCAATATCTTTAATAGCAGACTTGCGAAAAAACATTCAACATTACAATACTGATTAAGATCAAGTTCTTTAAACTTTGTATTCACTTTACAGATCCAATATTTTACTTTATTAAAAATGAGATTATTACCCTAAAGAAAGTTTCACTTATTAAGTCTACAATTATACATCTTATTAAATTGTGACCAAGTTTTAAATATGGTAGACCATTATTTAACAATACATGGTTTCCACCTCAAATCTCCATAAAGTGGTAAGTTAGGAGTAAATCTACCCACACCCATAACTAATCTCATAGCCTTATGTTTAAAAGCATTTATACAGGAGAATTCTCTGGTATCCCAAATTGAGGTACCATAATCAATCGCTAACCATACAAATGTATTGAACAGTTTTGTATATACATCATATTGAAAACCACCATGAGCTTTACATTTTGTTATTAATAACCCACATGCCCTACTGGCAGATTTAGCAACTTCTTTTGCCATATCTTCATAGCTCAAATGTTCGGTTAACAACAAACCTAAATGTGAATAATTTGATACTTTATTAACACATTTTCTATTAAAAACGAAAGGAAAATTAGTACATGTCACAGAACATGCAGAAGGTGTTCTAAAATGCATAACTAAGGATTTTTCTAGATTAACTTTAATCATATTTTTATCACACAAACATTCTAAAGTATTCAAAATGTTTTGTAATTCACTTTCACTTTCTGTTAAGAAAACTTCATCGTCTGCATATAACTTTATGCACACTTTTCTTCACCTATGTTAATACCAACATTTAACTTTTGGACGTCATCAATTAAATCATTAATGAAAAAACGAACAGTAATGGTGGAATAATACACCATTTGTTCAAACAAGTTTTAATTGGGAACCAGTCAGTTAAAGCACAATTTAACTTAATGATGTTTTTTGATAAACATATATATAAACAGAATGGAATTGCACTAGTATCAAGTACAGTCCCTATTCCCACCTCCAAAAAAGTAGGAGTAGGAAAAACACATTAAGATAAACAATTAAAATGGAAAGGGAGCAAACACAACACACACGTCATTAACATACTAAGCAGTGTTTTTGTTATTTTACTTTAATGAAAGAAAGTAACAATCAAGTATTTTAATAGGCAAACATATGTAAATATATACAAACCCACTAGGTTCAATAAAACTAGCAATTTCACGAGAAATGACCATCTACATAGCAGACACACATCCGTATTTGGGGAAGCAATATTTGTTTTTGGTACATTTATAAATAATTTATTCTTTCATTTCTCATAAACTATTCTTATTTATAAAGCAACGTAACTATTTAGTTAATTTTGGAGCAAACTTACATGCATGTTTATACATATCAAACTTATCGAGTAAAACATCGAGAAGAACACGAGAAAAATATAAACAATTAAAAAAAAGTGTTTATTCTATCTAAAATAACAAGTATTTATATCTATATAACAATTTGTTAATGTAGTTGTTGGAATCTCTCTCATTTCTACTTTATACCCACTAACTGATGGGATAAATGGTTATAAAATTAGTACATGTCCTCTACCTGAGTTTGTAGGATTTCTTATGTCCATACTCCTAAAGAAGTATTTTCCCATTCATATAGGTCATGTGAAATATGTGATAACGTTTTAACCATGTAAAACCCTGATGACGTAACATGATTTTTTTAACCGTTGTATTTTAATACGTTTTTGTCATTTTTCTACTCACCTACTATCTACTTTAAATTTATTTTTGCCTAAGAGGCACGTTAATACGTTTCAGTTCCTTTAAATATTTTCTAAAACAAACTCGTTTTATATTATCACGCATGTGTAAAGTGAAATAAAGACAATTTTGGTACAAAAATAAAACAATGAATATGTAGATACCTGAATAAAAATTGATTTTCAAAAGCGTTTTGATTTACATAAACATATAATGTGTACATCATTGTACATGGCTGTAATGGTAACAAAACAAAACTTATGTCCTTAAATGTCCATGAATGATAAAACATATCAAGGTATAACTGGAGACGTCCCCTGGAATTTGAAATTCATGAGAACTATTGCCGTGATAATGTGATTTAATTCCAAATTCAATTAGTCTTATAACTATTCTGATTGAAGCGTCCCTTATGTAGGGCTTTTGTGGTGTACTGAATCAAAACCCTGGTTTATTTGCTTGGCGTTCACCCTCGAATCTCGATAAGTAAAACTAATAGTACTATACGAATCAATACAGAAAAATATATATCCTCTTAACAGTTGTATACAAGTATAATAAACAACAGTTGTAAAGGTTCAAAGTAAAACAATACTACATCATACCGTTTCACGGAATTCTCGCAGTAATCTAAAACAGTTTCAAAGTATTTTAATTCTGATAATAAGTCGTATCGTCGGACATTTAATTTTCGGTAGGTTTATTTTAAGGTAAATTCAAAGCAGCCTTGAAATAAACAGTGATGGACGACACGATCATGTGCAAAATAGATGTGTGCATAAAATATTTTGTTTGACGAGAATAGACTAATTAAGCATTATTGAAAAGTTATCTCAAACTTTCCACACTTAGATCGATCATTCGCCTTCTCATCTGTTTTGAGCATGTTAAGTGTAAATTAGAACTGCAGATTGATGTACTCTGCTTTCTTTGTCGAGCCTGTTTCAACTCGTTACTCTTCACTTTTATCAGATTCAGTAGATGAGATATTACTATGTCTTTCTCTAATGATCTCGGTGTACGGGTGACTTTCCGGAAGATCTTGTAATACCGTTTGGTAACGATGTTCATATCCATCACCAACATTGCCTACTATAACATTATTTGATGATCCACTATTAGAGTCATCACTATTTTGACTTTTTTCATCGCTTGGTTTTTCTATTTTCTTTATACTTTCAATAGTATGATTGCTATTTGCGACATTTTGAATGTTGGGAATGACAGTTGACGATGTCAGCGTCAATTCTGTATTAGATAAATGCCTAGCATCAAAGGACATACGCTGCACTTGCACCTCTGTTTTATCACGTTGTTGTAAACCATCTTCCGGAAAGATTGCATTCAACTCTTGATTGCAGATTGGCACCAGATGAGATGCTGGTGTTTCTTTCTATTGTGATCTGAGTGTACTGATGAATCTCTTGATGATCTTGTAATACAGTTTGATAAGGGTTTTCATATCCATCACCAGCGTTGCCTTCCATAACATTAGGTAAAGATTCACTATTAGAGTCATCACTTCTTTGACTCTGTTGATCACTTGGTGGTTCGGTATGTGTATTTCCATTGGTCTGATTGCAATACAGGGTATTGTCCATTCTTTGTATCATAAGGGACGGTATCCGCAATAAATCTGTATGAGACATATCCATATAACTGGACAAAACAGACGGACGTTGCCCTTGGACCTCTGTAACATCACTTGTTCTGTACCATCATCGAGAAAGTCATCATTCAATTCAGTTGCATTATCAACAGTTGATATCAAATTGGCACCAAATGATATACCAACGTATTCTCTTCTGTCAGGTTCAGGCCTTGATTGGCGTTGGTATCTGACGATGGTAAGTTGCTGACAGCGGGGTACGAAACTGTACCAATTTCATCATACGTATGATAATTGTGGTCTGCATCTTCATTATGAGGTCTTTGATACAGAGTCTTTATATGTTTTGCACACAACCAGACGTGAATAATGACCACATACGCAAATAGGACCGCAGCTATGTTACAAAGCATCATGAAATACCTGCTGTTGTTTTTGCTCAATGGAATACTCTCGGAAATAGTTATATTCATAAACACATCTGTTAAAATTATTCATTTAGTTTATCTAGTCGACCAATAAAGCTGTCATAAGTTTTGTCGTTTATCTTTGGTTACGTAAGACATTTTAAATATTTACAACAGAAAAACATGACATAGACGTTATCATCAAAATAAAGCATTTAAAATAACGAGTAATAATATTCATCATTGAGAAAATCCTACAACACTGACAACAGATAAAAGCTTGTTTCGTAGAAAAGGCAGCCATCTAAACATTTTTAAAATACGTGTTACATCATACATGTTATATATAGAAGTTTTAAATATAATGTCTCCTAAGGGTTCTCATATGTGTGATATCGACCAAACAGTTCATGCTGACAAACGGAAAACACCATGTCATGACAAGTAGGCAATTTTTTTGGTGTCGACAATCAAAAATCAGAAATTCAAACTGAGTATCAAAAACGCTTCCGTACTCTTGGCTTTTTTTGCAGTTGTCAGAACAACAACCACTTGTTTTTTCATCGATTGTACTGAAATGATACTCTTTACCGAACTAGATTGTTGCCATGACCAACACGACCGATGCCAAGTGTTGAGGAGGATTTGTTTACACTTCCGAAGCACCTGATTTTATTATCATGCTTTTGTGGTCTTCGTAGTGTTCAGTTTATTTTTTCTATGTAGTAGTTTTTGACTGTTTGTTTGATGTAATGGTTTTATTGTTTTTGGATGTCTCTTTTTGTGCCTTATTCGTAGTGTACTTACCATTATCTATAATTGCAAAATGATAATTGCTTTCACTTAGGCAATTCTTTGCTGTTATACGATAGATCTGAAAATCATCTATGTCCAATACTTCACTTTCGATCGCAATCTCGTAACCTTCAATTCCCACGATGTTGTTAAACTCTGAGTAAAGCAATGTAGAATTCAATATGTTTGAGTGTTTTAATTTCCTATTTTTTGTGGGCTTCTGTCCTATGTTTTCGATAACTATTTCTTCAACATCAGGACCACTGTAGATATGAAACGACAGTGTTATTGACAATCCTACTGTTCCAGTTTTTAAATATCTGTTTTCTGATGCAAATACAGGTGGACCTACGACAATGAATAATGATCTGATTCAGTTAGAGAAAACAACATTCAATAAAAATGCATTATGATGTATTTCAATCATTCAAACCATTAAAGCTATCATTATTACATTATGAAATGCACATCTGGTGGGAAAAAATCGTACCGTTAATATTATTACTATCACTAGGTTGATACCTCTGCTGGTGAATTATAAGTCCGCGATTATATAATCAAGCCCAGTAGCTATTACTTCGATACTGGCATGAACATAGTACATTGTTTTGTTAAAATGTTGGCAATTATTTTAATATACAGGAATATATAACCCTAATTCGAAGCTATAATTTCTCTCCCGGCTTTTGCTATACTGTTTAGACCATTTTTGGTTCTAAACCCGTTTTCCCGATAAGTTTTGGATTTTTAAATATTTTATACTCGTCCATCACTTAAGAGACAGTGGTTATCAGAATGTGCATCAGACAAATTGGTACCATTTATGTTATTACTTAATATCAATGTTAGCAGTATTAAGCGTAGAAAAATCAAGCGTTTTGGTAAGATATGGAGATTAAATAATTCGAAAAACTTTAGATATTTTGAATTTTTAGAATGCACCATAAATTCTCATCGTTGCTTGAATATACCTCATTTCAAAATGGTGAAGGACATATTTTACTGTTGAACGAATGGCGGTAAAAACCCGATGTTAACATGGTTTAGTTGAAAATCTAGACGAACCAGCTCTATGATAATCCTTCGTCATAATTATTATTGTATAAGGACGAAAAGGTACACAGACAATTATTTCAAGGCATAAGAATATACCAAAACAAGTTAAACAAAAATACCGAACTCCAAAATTCTAAAAGGAGAAATTCATTAAACTGACAACACCGAACGTGATTAATCAACGAAACGAATGGAAAACACGTGTCATATTCCTTTGAACATTCATTTTCTGAAGAAAACTGTGGGTTTAACCTGGTTTTATAGCTAAATTAATATGCGACCTGTATGGCAGTTGTTTATTGTTGTGGTATATTGGGTGAGCAGGAAAAAAAATATACAAAATATGTTAATCTGGCATCGACTAATGCAATTGTAGATTTGATGTTTACTTTTATTTATAAAAAAAATGTCTATTAATCAGTTATAAATGTTCGGAGGGACAATAATCAGCATGTCATGAGTAATTTTTAAACCTGATTAAAAGTTGAATTTTTAAAATGACAACAAAAAGTTCATGTTACTGGTGCAGTTAAACTGGAACCGTTAATGGTATTGTGTGAATAAAAAAAAAGATATCTCGAGTAAACTTCAATGTTAAGATTACCAAAAATCATGACAATACACAATATTTACCAACACCATCTTATGAAGAATATATAGTATTATAGTTCACTGAAATCCAATCCATGTCTTTTAAAGTACAATCGAAATTGTCGTTTGTTTTTCAAGCTGAACAAGAAAATTCCCTTATCTTTATCTCACTGTAATTCTTCACCAATGGTGCTTATGTGTAAAGAACACTGATTCAAAAATCCATTTCGTTTTTACGTACGTTTTATTATGCATTTATTTTTGTAATTTCTGTCATGGTAAGGCCAATGAGCTACATTCTATTTGTTACCCGAATATTTTATAAATATTCGACGTCGTTGTCATATGCATTTTAAAAAAATAATGTTTAGATATATATTGATATCTTGCAATGTAACGGTAGACGAAATATTCAACCCTTATTCAGTAAAAGATTATTGGAATATTTGAATCCGTTTTAGTTTTTATTTATGTAACCTTTATATACTACATTTGTTGACCAAGTCTGTTGTTCTTTTCCATCAATATCTTGAATATTATTACTAACAACACACGTATATATACCATTTCTCTGGTACGGAAAAGGTTCTGTGTTGAAAGAGAATGTTTCATTATTCACATTTACTGAACGAACAAGTTCCCCATACTTTGATATTTGATCTAACCGGTACACACTGTACACTGCTGGAAATCCATCGCAATCACATTCAAAAGTTTCATTCGTATAACGGCCTTTAACGACAGGGGCATATGCAATTCAGTATTAGAAATATTTTCAACATCTTCCCATTATATCCTTACATAAACGATAAGGTCAACAAAACATTCCTCCAAAAATAATTCATGAGTGTAAGCATATAAGTGCAACAGATAAATGATTCCAAATGTACACATATGCCAGATAAGTTGCTTTAACGGAATCCTGTAAGTCATTTCAATTGCCGTTTTTTGCTTGCACGAACCGGTTGTCATCACAATTATTTTGTTTTCTTTTGACTTTTTGGTTTATTATCTAAATTAATTCAAATCTTGTTATAGCGAACCCCTAGCGCTAGAGCTTGTATTCAATATTTCTGGCGGCTGCGTCAAATCAAAGGCTATAATATTGGAGAGTAATGTTAAAAAAAGGAGTCATTGAAGTAAAGATTCTTCGGCCCGAACAAGTGTCATAGGAAGTTAGCATCTTATGAGCCTGCACGTAAACAGATCGGCCAATCATGTCGGTATACAAAACAAAATGAATGGCAATCTTATTCATAGGTTTTCGTCCTAAATGTGCTTTTACAATTTTCTGAATCAACGTTCAGATTCATTTAATTAACTATATTTCACTTGGTACAAATGAAGTTGTCCTACACAAAAAAGAAAGAAATTGAATTTAAAATTCGTACTGATGACTCTATAATATGTTTTTTCTGTTAAATCACTAATAACTGACCCCTGCTTACGTTTGCTAACTTGCTTAATAGTTGTCGTTTGTTTATGTAATTTATACGTGTTTCTCGTTTCTCGTTTTTATATATACTAGACCGTTGGTTTTACCGTTTGAATGGTTTTACACTAGTACTTTTGGGGCCCTTTATAGCTTGTTGTTCGGTGTGAGCCAAGGCTCCGTGTTGAAGGCCGTCCATTGACCTATAATGGTTTACTTTTATAAATTGTTATTTGGATGGAGAGTTGTCTCATTGGCACTCACACCACATCTTCCTATATCTAAGCATGACATTTATGAAGTGTCGTTTCCCACTTTTTACAAAAACAATAGTTTCAATATCATAAAGTGTTTTGTAAATATCATAAAATACTTAAAAATACTTAAACATGTTAAATCTTCAAAACGGAACTTGCCATTTCGAGACAAACTCATCTTGACGTTTTCACCACGAAACTACTTTATCTTTGTTTCGAGATTACAAAGTGATTACCTTACATACTTACACCTTATCACTAATTTTACTTCAATCATTATCAACGAGTTTATAATCTCCACACATTTGTAAATTGTCAGATGATCTGTTCTGTCTGGTACAATCAGATAGCTCACAGACTGGTTGTCACCTATTGCTTTGTCTGTTCCGTTTGTTTCAATCTTCAAAGCAGTAAAGTACTGTGCTATGTTAGTGGTACAAAACATTTCTAGATCTTTTCCTTCTTGTCCAACTATTCTTTTAAGATCTGTTTGGTTAATGAACCATAAACTTGCAATATAAGTTCAGTTTTTCGTAGAGCTAAAATTTAGTCAAAAATAGTTAACCCTACTATGTCTATGTTATCCTAACACATAATAAAACATAGCCGAAATTACGTCTATGTTGTTATTGCATTTATTTACTGTTAATGTTGTCCTACCTTCTACCTACCTTGTTTATATTGTCCTGACATCTACTTACTATTTTCACGTTGTCATAACATCTACGTACTATGTTTATGTTGTGCTCACATCTACCTACTATGTGTATGTTGTCTTTGTATCTAATTACTATGTTAATGTTGTCTTTACATCTACTTTTATGTTTATGTTGTCCTCACATCTTATTACTATGATTATGTTGTCTTAAGATCAACTACATATGTTTATGCTGTATTTACATCAATCTATTTACTATGTTGTTACATATACTGTTTGTGTTAACGATGTCCTTTCATCTACTTACTGTGTTAATGTTTTCCTAACATCTATTTAATATGTTTATTTTGTCCTGACATCTACTGAATATGTTTACATTGTCATAGCATCAACTTACTGCTTATGTTGTCCTCGCACCCTTTTACTATGTAAATGTTGTTCTAACATTGATTGACTATGTTAATGTTGTCCTAAAATCTGCTTACTATGTTCATCTTCATCTATATAATTACTATGTTATTGATGTTTTAGAATCGAGTTGTATTAACCTCTACTTATTGGGTTTATATGGTCCTATCCCCTGCTTACTATATTTATGTTGTCGAGTAAAAACAGTTTTTACTAGCGATGTTTATGTTGCCCTACACCTCATTTGCAATGCTTTATGATTTTGTATTTTTGAAGTATATTTTTTTCAGTCTTCGGTTTTCTATATTGTGTTTGTGCACTGTTGATTGTCTGTTTGTCTTTTTTCTGTTTATTCATGGCGTTGTCAGTTTATTTTCGACTTAGGAGCTTGGATGTCCCTTTGGTATCCTTCTGTTCTTTTTTCAAGTACTGTCCAACCATAATAAAACCTAAAATATAGGTCACAAACAGTACGCAATCAATCAATGCGATATTTCACGTTATGATAGATAAAAACACATCGAAGCAGCACCTCGTCTCCCCATCCCTAGGCCCCTATTATGTTAAGGTGATGTGTTATTTAAATTCATGCGATATACAAAAAAAAACATCTATTAAGAAGTTGTTTAATCGTATTTTTAAACTCAATACTAGTAAAAACTGTTTTTTTTTAATATACAACAAAATGATGCGATTTGGGTCATAAGAAATTGGAATCAACAATTAATTTTAAAACCCCTTCCAGGTATCTATGCCACAGTAGTACCTTGGCTTATCACATATATATATTGTTATTTGTGGTGAAAAAAATTAAGTTTGTGCTGCTTAAGCTGTTATATCATTTTATATATTTGTATTTTGGCCTTCCTGCTGTATATTCGTAAATAAAGTATGAATCTTGTAATTTCTCCTAGGCACTTTCTTTTTATTTCATAAGTGCTGTTGGATGTACTGTTGTGCCGATGAAATATCAAACAGGTGGTTTTTTTTCCTATTTGGTGGTGATGGTGATTGGGGATGGGGGTTTCACTCTGAATTAATCATTAATAGTGTTAGTGTGCCTGAAACGTCGAACTAGAAACAACTAATTTGTGTTAACTGTCTTCAAGCCTAGGCTGAATTGAATAACGAAAATATATACGGTATGACATTTCGTTATACACAATTAATTCAAAATATTCCACTAATTTTTTTAACTGATAATTCTGATAAATTATGAGCAATGTATCAAATAATTTAAATATACGGACCTATCTTATTTATGGGAATCCAAACAACAAAATACTAAGCGGCATCAAATGTGATAAGTCAGCAGATAAACAATCCCATTAGCAGCAGAAAATGCCGCATTAAAACGTAAACACTAAAGTCCACAGTACACTTGAAAAATGCTAAGTATCACACATTACTCTTAAAAATTTAGACGATCCAGAAGGTAAAAACTGCTGTATTACTACATGCGGCTTGCTACTTATACCAAGCACAATTTATGTGACAGAATCAATTTAGTGTTCATAGTTTGTGTTTTGTAGAAGGAAGATGAATAGTAATACAAAGCAATAATTTTCAAAGTAAATGCGATTCTACAATATTTGATGATCAGAAAATACATGGTAAGATGACATGTTTCAGACTTCGACATGATTTTTCATTAGTTATTATTGACTTAGCAAATTTTGAAATCAAATTTTGAACAAATGTCTCCAAAACACTTTTGAAATGATTGAATAAAAGCATGTCAATACGTGTTACACAAACCAAAATCACTTCTGACAACATATTGTCCTATTCCGTGTATTTGTTTGTGCGTGTAATCTCTAAAAATACCCAGAGCCTTGTTTCCCATCAAATATTTTGTTCTTACGTTAATTTTTCAAAATCAAGCACACGGAGCTTATATTTCAGTAATTTTAATAACTTATGAATACATTCTTTACTGATATTTATTCCACCATGCTATTTATTACTGTAGTTATATAACAGAGACAACCAAACGTAACTGCAGTTATTCTTTACATCTATATTTTATCTTACAAGTAGTACCTGAATTGACACTGGGGAAGTGTGGATGATTTACATAATAGTCTTATTACTTTGTTATAAATTAAACCAGTATACAGTAATGGTTACCACATGTATGTGTCTGAAATACCCCTTAGATGGAAAACTACTTACTGGCCACATGTAGATCTACCAACTGAGTCTTAAACTACATTTATAAAAGCCTTCATCCTCAGTGGTTACATTGTAAATGTAAAGATCTACATGCATTGTAAAATGACCGAATCTTCGATACTTGCTCTACGAAGAGGATCCCTCTTTAAGTGTTCTATATAAAACAGGTTTTTTTATTAGAAAAGTTAGTATCTGTGGTGATCCATCATGTTCAGTTCCATTAGTTGGACGGGATATATCTATAAATATGAAAATACAAGTGTATGTTCACGATAAATATGCGTCCTGCACAAGAACACACGCAGTTTGTTTTCTCATAGCGATTAGGAGATAATTCATGCTAGAAGAAAGGGTTTTATCATCTTTCAACTTTGTGTTTGGAAAATTGTATTTCTTATATTGTGTATCAACAGTATATAAAAAAAGATATCTAAAGTCCTTCTGTCACATGATTCATTTTTATTTAGCCTTGCATACTATCGTGTACAATGAAACTTTGCAAATACATGATATACTTATCATTGTCAAATAGAATATATCTATCATGATTTACCAATTTGGTAGTGTAGTTTGTGTGTGTTTACTGGAAACCAGAATAACCAGGCTGCATGCTGTCTATACAATAAAACATGTTAATTCCTGCAAATTATTGTGTTACCTCGTTCCTAATATGCAGCATTTAAAGCGAAATATTTGAATAGCCTAATTTTTCTCAATTCAATACTCTACCTGAACATTTCTGTAACAACAATTGTACATCATTAAAATTGAAATAGTTCGAATTTGGCTATACTTTATGTCGTTTTAGGTTTGATCAGCTCTTCAAAGTTTCTATATATTTTTGTTTTTATATATTTTAGCTTCGGGCATCACTAAAGAGACAGATATTATCAAAACTCGCATCTAGAGCAGTAAAATTGGTCCCGTTGATTAAATCATTACACAATGTCCTTAAATATTTACATTATTATGGAAACTGTATAGCCATATCTACCGATAGCATATGCAGACAATGTATACGTAACACATATAATTTTAGAATACAAAACGGATTCAATATACCTTCAGTTGTTAAAAGCTAGAAAGAATTTTAATTGGTTGAATTTTTTTTACAAGAAAGAGTGGTATCAAAACATTATAATCTGTCTGCACTTGTATCTACTTAATTTCAGAGAACGGTCCAATCGTCAAATTCATTATATCGCAACAATTTAGTTTTTTGTAGAAAATGGTGGATTTAACCTGGTTTTATAAAGAGCTTAAGCTCTTACTTGTATGATAGTCGCATCAAATTCTGTTATATTCACAACGATGTGTGAACAAAACAAACAAACATAATAGTTAAAAATGTCCAAAAAAAAAGGGACATCAGTCAACATTGTGTTATAATCGTAATCACTATAAAAACAAACAAATATGTCTACAAAGAAACACAAAAAGGCATATTAACAAAGCACATCAGCAAAAGTGAAATACTGGAATACAAAACTTTACCTAAGCACAATAACACATAGTCAATATGCATAGTACCAATGAACGTCAAATGGAAATACCAAAAATAGTCTAAGCAGTAAAAGTTATATTCACAAAGATAAATACAAGAATACCATATAACCCGTTATTAAGATAATAAACAGCGAATATATACTTCAAGACCATCGTGTTTTATTTGAGAAGTTAATACGGAATATTCATAAAAAAGGTCATGGTATTTTCAAATGAATTTTTTAAGAAAAGGGAAGAGACGTTCTTTAACATACATCTCGTTCATCAACTTTCTGCTCAGACACTGGTGACGTTTAACAAAGTCTAAGTAGCAGCTACAAGCTCATGAATTCCGAATAAGTTGGGAAATGTATATCTTGTATGCAGGTGTAATTGGTTTATTGCTACTACTGTGTGGGGAATTGATAATTTCAAAAATTAAACCACCTCGTATGTCATAGATTCTGGTACTGAGATAAACGTTTATATCAAAATCGAGGTGTAAGTCTAAAATTGAAGCAGAGGAAGCCGTGTCTGTTGTATCGTTATTTTCTAGTTCTAGAGGAAGTATAAATGGAATCCAATCAGAAAAGTTTAGATTGTTAATGAATAGAACATCCGCAATATATCTGAATGTGAAATTTAATGATCTGGCTTCTTTGATCTCCTTGTTTTTGAAAACTGTCTGAAGGAACTCTGACTCATATAAAAATAAGACGAGGTCGGCTAGCAGAGTTTTATTAAATTTTGTGGATGCCTCGATGACAAACTCCAGAATGTGCTGTTTTAATCAAATGGTAAAGTTGATCAACTGTACAATTGTACATAATTGCATCTCCTTTGTGAACATCAAATAGGCCAAGGTACTGGTTTGTACAAGTTATTATCTTTTTCTCAGTAAAAATTGTACTAGTAATTACTTGTTCTATTGTATTTGTACAAGTTATAACTTGTATGATGGCCTCATACAAGTAATTACTTGTATACAATTTTTATACATATATATGTCGTGTACATGTTATTATTTTGTACAGGTTATTACTTGTACAAAAGTTGTATACACGTAATTACTTGTATGAGGCCATCAGTCATGTCCAGATAGGGAATATATTATAAGTGGATCATGCACTACCAGGATCACTTTACCAAATTCTGTGAACTGCGCCCTTTAAATACAAAAAGAGCAGCTGAAGTGGCTTACCAACTCACTGACATTTGTTTTAACTTTTGGGAGCTCCATATATCCTGCAAAATGATAATAGAAGGGAATTTGTTTGCTTTCTTTAAGTGGTGGCAAAACCATGTTCACTGCAGCTGTCGGGTAGGCTGTAAAATAGACAAATGTGAATGCATAATATTGAACTTATTGTGTAACTCCAGATGTCATGCTTCCTTGTCTTGTGCAAACAGATAGGTTATTTGATCTATAAGGCTTTACTTTTGTTTCCAATATTTGATATAATTTACGCAACTTTTGCAATGATTTACTTTTGAAAATAAATGGTAGAAGGGTTCCATTTTTATTTTGGTGTTTAACGACCTTGTCACCATGCACCAGTAGTCCGTATTTAGTGGCATGAAGCAGTTTAGCTACGTACATTTGTTCAATGTGTCATGTTAGCTTATGATATTACTTTGCTTCCGTCTTTGGTCTGTAACCTTCAAACATTTCAAAATTAATGCTTATAAACACTTGAAAAAAGAAAAGCAAAACAAACACAATATACATTTCAAAAGTACATATGCTGAATGATAACTCTAAGAAAAACAAAAACAAACAAAAACAAATAAGAGAAAGTAGTAAAAGAAAACAAATACCCAACAAATATCATAAACATCCTAGACTAACAAACCAAAAGAAAGGAGTTTTAGTATAAAACACTTCAAAGCAGAAGACGAAACAAATATAACTCTAAGATAGTGAGTTGTACAAGTTATTATCTTCTTCTCCCCAAAAATTGTACAAGTAATTACTTGTACAACTAGAAGTGTACAATTAATAACTTTTATGATGGCATCATACAAGTAATCATTTGTACAAAGTTTTTGTACAAGTAATAACCTGTACAAAATAATAACATGTACACAACATATACAAAGTTATTTGTGACACAAATATTCCATAACGGTCAACTAACTCGTTATGATGTTAACTCTCGACACGAGCTGGAGGTCTTGGTTCAGAAATAAACTTTTATAGCTGACTATGCGGTATTGGCTTTGCTCATTGTTGAAGGCCGAACGGTGACCTATAGTTGTTAATTTCTGCTTCATTTGGTCTCAATCCAGAAATTATGTCTCAGAGTTTCCTTTTTAATCAATAATTGATACACATAAACTTAATATGGTATGATGTACAAAATATAATATAATAACTCTCCACAGAAGACAAAATGACGAAATTGATAATATTTTAGATCACCGTACGTCTTTAAACAAGGAACACAACTCGTATCGCTTAGCAAGTCATAGTAAAAACCAACAACCAGATGAATGTACAAAGCATCAAACGAACACCAAATATAGCAACAAAAGAAACCCACTGAAATACAGGCTCTTTGTCAACTTTTAATAATTTAGAAAGACAGACAATACCAACATGAAAAGAAAATAGTAAACGAAAATACCACCAACAAGCAACAAAATAATGTTACTATCATGTGTTGTACAACAGTATGTTAACACGATTTATACCTTAGCCAGACAGGAGTTGTTCATCATTCAACTGCATTGAGGTGTACACATGTATTTTTAGGTTATATCATGGTTTTGATGTTGTCATTTAGCAAACTGTGAAATGGTATGTGTACATGTTCTTGTCATTCTCTTATTTTTCGATTTCGAATTTTAAATTGTCCCAATTTGTTTCTTTTTTTTTTTTTTTTTTTTGTGAAGAGTATATATCATCACTCTCAATGATATAATGCAGTACTGTAGCTATTTCAATTTTAACAAAGAGAAAACCCATACAAAAAGCGAATTTTAAACAATTCAAACAAACAAACTAGCATCCTGATTTTTGTACAAAACAATAAACGAAACACAGATAGGATATACCGCAACATACGATTTAGTAAACTTGGTGTAAAGACTTCATTGATAGTAAGAGAAACATTAGAAATCGTTAAATCTAATTCTTAGAAAACGAATAGATCAAGTTGGTTCACTTTTGAAATAACAAAAACAATATTTGTTTATGTCTAAATCTTCAAAGACTGATCAATACATTTTGAGATATATATCATGTTTTAATCGTAAACCTTTATTCTATAAAAATTCTAAAAAGATCTCAAAAATCGTTTCAGTGATTTTCGAAAATTCACAGACAGATGAGACAGATACACATTCGGAGGCAAGATAACTGGATTATGGTAAAGATAATTGGAACATTTCCGTCGTCATCTTTGAAACAGATATTCAATAACGGTCAACCAACCTGTAATAAAGTCCGTAAAATTTTCTAAGGATCATTCCAGCTGCACCACCTGTAAATCATGGTTTCATAGCTGTCATGTTATTGGCAACTATCCATCGAGTAAATCATGATAGGAAATGCAAGCTCTTAAATATTATATCGTCAGGAAGATATATACGCTATATGAAGGCGCTGCCCGGAGATGCTACAGGGAAATGTAAAGTTGTACAAAATTTGTGAGCTGACATAAACTACTTTGTTGTAAATTTGCTTCCAAATTTTTTTACTTTGCGTATTGCTGTGTGTTTGTTTTATCTACATCGGTTAGAGGTATTAGGTGGGGGTGATTTCTTTGACACATTTCCCGTTCCCGTTCCCATTCTCAATTTTGTAATTTTCACTAATCGTTGTTAATAATTAATGTCAGTCTTTGTTTGTGGCAGACTTATTTGCTGTATCCTTTATTTCAAGTTCGTTGGAACAGATGCGTTTACCTAGTCACCAAATCTTAACTTTTTGGTACATGTAGGACATCATTTGTATAGCGGAAAATGAAGTAAAAGCGGTAAGTCGGAAAGAAGAGGATAAAAGATCACACATCATGTTTTTCAATCGCTTTTAATTGATAAACATATATATGTAAATGAAATGAAATTCCACTTGCATGTAGTAAAGTCCCTTTTCCCCACTCCAAAAAGTGGAAAAGGACAGAACACACTTAGATAAACACTTTAAAAATAATAGGGGAAGTTATCAAACACAAATACATTAAGCCAAAATACGACGCAATGTTTTTGTTATTTTACTTTTAATGAAAGAAATTACAATCATCTATTTTAATATACACACATATCTAAATATATACAAACGCACTAGGTTCATTGACATCATCAAATGCTCGTGAAACGACCATCCACAGGTCTCTGTATATAGCAGAAGTAATCTTCGTTTTTTGTACATTATTTATTCTTTAATTTCTTCTAAACTATTTTTACAGAGCTAACTTACATGCACTTTTATACATCAAACCAATTGAGTAAACCATCAAGAACATCAGAACACATTTAAAAAAAATGTTGAGTCTATCTTAAATAACAAGTATTTATGTCAAGATAACATTTTGTTATGTATAAGTTGTGATCTCTCTCATTTCAACTTTATATCCATTAACTAGTGAGACTAATTTACTCTACCTGTGTTTGTAGGATTTCTTATGTCAATACTTCTATAGAAGTATTTTCCACACATGTCATATGAAATCTGTACTAACGTTTATAAACTATGCAATACCTTAGACCTGATGAAGAAACATGTTTTTTTAATTCTTATACGTTTTTTTTTTTTTTTTTTTCATTTCTCTATTCGCCTACTATCTACTTCAAATTTATTTTTGCCTCATAGGCACATTTATAGGTTTCAATTTTTATTGTTTCCTTAAAAAAAACTCGTTTTATATTATCAGGTATGTGAAAAGTGAAAAAAAAAAACAATGTTGGTAAAAAAACAATGAATATGTACAGAGATGAATAAAGATTGATTTTTAAAAGTGTTATGACATGAATTATATAAAGATATAATGTGTAAATGACTGTTATAGTAATAACACAAAACGTTTGTCCTTAAATTTCGAAGAGTGATAAAAACATCAAGGTACAACTGGAGACGTTCCCTGGAAATTCGCATGAACTTTTGCCGGAATAACGTGATTTAATTCAAAATTGAAGCGCCTTTACGCAGAGCGTTTTTTATGTACTGAATCAACACCCTGGTTTATTTGCTATGCTTCCATGTATGTGTAAAGCGAAATTAAAGCAATGTTGGTACAAAATAAAACAGTAAATATGTACATATATGAATAAAAATGATTTTCAAATGCGTTATTGTATGATAAATTTTATTTACATAAACATATAATGTGTAAATGACAAAAATGAAAAAAAAAAACTTTTATTTGCTTAGCTTTATACCTCGAATCTCAACAAGTGAAACTAAAAGTAAAAATCAATCCACAAAAATAAATAACCTCTTAACAGTTTTATTCCGGTATAAATAATTACAGTTGTAAAGATTCAAAGTAAAACAATACTGAATTGTACCGTTTCACAGTAGCCTGCAGTAATTTGAAACAATTTCAAAGCATTTCATTCTGATTAACAGTAATAGAAAACTTGTTGACGGCTCTTTTATTATTATCGACATCCAATTCCCACACCTACTAAAACCTATAATTATCGGCAGGATTATTCTAAGGTAGATTCCTAGCACCATCATATTGAATATAGATGTGTGCATTAAGTATTTTTGACGATAATACACTTGTTAAGCATTATAGAAAAGTTATCTTCACACTTAGAACGAACATTCGCGTTCGTATCTGTTTAGGGCATGTTAAGTGCAAATTAGAATTGAAGATTGGTGTAGTCTGCTTTCTTTGTCAAGCCTGTTCCAATTCGGAGATCTTCCCTTTTATCAGATTCAGTAGATGAATTGCTATTATCTCTTTCTCTGATGATCCTGGTGTACGGGTGACTTTCCAGATGATCTTTATATACGGTTTGGTAAGGGTTTTCATATCCATCACCAATATAACCTACCATGCCATAAATAAATGATCCGCTATCAGAGTCATCGCTAGTTTGACTCATTTCATCACTAGATGACTCTATACTTATACTATCGTCAATCTGATTTCTATTTACGATATTTTGCATGCTTGGAATGACAGTTGACGATGTCAGCGTCGAATCTGTACAAGAAAAATCCCTATCATTCATGGACATAGTCATACGCTGCACTTGCGGTTCTGTTATATCAAATTGTGGTAAATCATCTTCGAGAAATTTTGCATTCAACTCAATTTTATCAACATGGGTTAATTGCAGATTGGCATTAGATGAGATGGTATTGTTTCTTTCTTTGTTACCATTTGTTATATCACGTTGTATACCATCGTCGGGAACGTATGTATTACATTCGGTTGTATTACCATCGGTTGATTGTAGATTGACACGGTTTGAGATATTAGTTTCATGTTGTTCTGTCCTGTTCTGTCCTTCGTTGTCATTGGTTGCTGATGCTGATGAACGCACGGTTCTGACAGCGCGGTACGAAATTGACCCAATTTCATCGTATGTGTGATAATTGTGGTCTCCTGTGACATTTTGATGTCTTTTATCCCGAGTCTTCACATGTTTTACACATATACATATGTGAATAATGATTATATAAAACAATAGAACGGAAGCTATGCTGGAAGGGATCATGAAATCCATCATCCGACTTTTCCCCAATGGAAGATTCTCTAAAAAGATAAAATATATATATCAAAACAAATCGGTTTTATTATTGGCTCAATTAATAAAGCCGCGAAATAAAGCTGTCATAGTTTTTTTCCTCGTCTTCCTGTGATTAAATCTACAGGCATATTATTTGACTAAACTGAGCTTGTTTCAGGTGTAATACAATGTACCACAATTGATTTTCAAATATTAGTCCTTGTTAAAGTTGCACTTTTCAAACATTTATGCAGAATTTATCTCTGTTTCAAAAAAAGAAATACTTGGCATGAGAAATGAGTAAAGTTTTATCTTGTCCAGTACTATAGACATAAGTTCCAAAACATTTCGTTGCATATAGGAATTACCATCACTGGAAGCTAAACAATTAAATGTTCACCCCTTTAATTTCTGTGTAAAAGCATCAAATACAAAATAATGATTCTTTGTAACACTCGATATATGCGTGTATGGCTCAGAAATTTGTACTGCAATGATATGTGAGATTCATTGCATACAACTGTCAAATTGAAGGAAAAATTATATTTGATCCTTTTATGTATGCAACCGGATGTGAAATAGTACGCAGCCGGATGTGACGTACTATGATTTGGTAGTATTACACCTTAATTCATCTATTTTAGGCTTATAATTTTCATAAGCGTTTTGATAACAAAGTTTATCAAGCGTTATATATCTTCATAAAATACGAGTGCTATAAACATAAAGATTCTTATTATTTTATATTATTGCGTTTTTATTCAATCTGTTAAATGCTTATATCACGAAATGCCACTTAAATTAACGTACGGTGGAGCTTTGTCTTGTTATTTATTAGAACATTGATAAAAACCGTATAATATTGACAATACGCGAAACAAAAACTTGTTTGGTACCAGGGGCAAACAGTTACCAATGCTCATATTGATATTTGTTATGAAGTGATTTCGTTGGTTGATGATGAGCGCACGGTTCTGACAGCGCGGTACGAAATCGACCAAATTTCATCATATGTGAGATAACAGTTATTTGTCGTATGTTCCATTCTGTTGATGCGCTATTTAATACCTGCAATTTTAATAACTGTATGTCAGGAGCCTGTAGTTCAGTAGATGTCGTTAGTTCATGTCTGTCAGATTTGTTTTTCGATAATTGTTACGTTAAAAAAATAGACTGTTAGATTTTTCAATTGAAATGTTTTAAATGTTTCATGTTGGCCCTTGTATAGCCAACTATATGTTTTTTTTTTGTTTTTTGTTTTTTTTTTTTTGTTGGAGGCCGTCCAGTTGCCTATAATTGGCTACATCTATATTATTTGATCTTTGGTGGATAGCGGTTTAATTGACACTCATGCCTTATCTCCTTATTTTCGAAAATCATTGTTTTTTTCTGTAATAATGAGAATATTTGTATTTTTGATGTAATTGATTTCTATTGTTGGGTTACTCCTTCCGCTTTCAAGAGGACTTGTTATAGGGATTTTCATATTTTTCCATTTTCTCTTTGAAATATTTCATTGTATAATTATTCATATCATTGATGCCAATGGCCAGTGGAAATAACATCAAATCAGGCGAGCAGCAACACTGTCAAAGGACAGTATAGTATATGTTTGTGTTTATATAAAACTCAATTATTTCGTATAGATCAAACAGGGCCCGTCGGCAACTTATGACGGTAGTTAGCTTTAGCGTTACCATCTTTATTGTATCGATATTAATGATCACTTCATAGTTTTAACAAGTATCACTGAATTGTTGAAGCCTCAAGTATTTACTCTGGTTTTTTTTTTTTTTTTTTTTTTTTATTTTGACAACCCTAAATGAGAATGTTCATCCAAATGCACCTGCCTTTAGCAAAACGACCTATGCCGGCTTTGGGGCAGGACTTTTCAACATTTACAGCGCACCTTTGATGGTGGTGGTTGTGTTGCAGAGTCTTTCGCTACTATAATTCCCTGCAACTAAGTACTTGATTTGGCCTTTTATTCTTATTTTTTGTAGTACTAAACAGGACAAAACTTTACTCATGCCAAGTATTTCTCTCTTTGAAACAAAGATAGTACACGTTTTTATTTAGATGCTAACTGAGGCCCACCACCGGGTGCGGGATTTTCTCGCTGCATCGAAGACCCATTGGTGGCCTTCGGTCGTTATCTACTGTTTGGTCGGGTTGATGTCTCTTTGACATATTCCCTATCTCCATTCTCAATTCTATAACTTTTGCACAATTTTTCAAAATGTGCCAATTTAACACTGTAATAAACACTTAAAGTGGATAAACACTGGTATTTTTAGTAAAGTTTACTTACCACATGTACCACATGTACCATTTTTTGTTATTTCAAAGTAATAATTGGTTTTACCCAGTCGATTCCTTGCTGTTATACGATAGGTTTGAAAATCATCGATGTCCAATACTTCACTTTCAATTAAAATCTCATAACCTTGAATTCCTAAGATGTTGTTATACTCTGTATAAAGCAATGTGGATTCAGAAATGTTATAATATTTAATTTTCTGAATTTGGGTTGAGTTTATTCCTACTTTTTCAAGAAATATGTTTTCAACTTCAGGATAGCTGTAGATGTAAAACGACATTGATAGTGATTGTCCTGCTTCTCCCGTTTTTACATTTCTATTATCTGGTGAAAATACAGGTGAACCTAAAAAGAACAATGTCAATTTTAATAAACAGGAGAAATCAGCATTCATCGAAAATAGGTAATGATTTATTTCAATTAATAAAATTATTAAGAAAGAATCACTGATTCACTGTATACCGTTATCTTTGATTGTGCAATGGCAGCACACAATCGGTTTAATTCTTTGCCATAATCTGTGAATTTGGAGACACATTGTCAGTTTATTTTTGATCTATGAGTTTGACTGTCCCTCTGGTATCTTTCGCCCCACAAGTATAGATTAATTTAGCGATATCCGAAATGTTTAACCAAATACCAATTATTCGGTTTTTTACAATAATTTTTTTCATCCTTGTCATTTTATGCGATTTAACTCTTATAGTAAAAATTGTATACTGTGCTAATAGATACATTTTTACTTTGCACTTGTAGTAAGAAAATTAGTTCGGTGACACAATTAACCAACTCAACCCAAATTCAAAAAATTAAACATTATAATATTTCTGAATCTACATTGCTTTATACAGAGTATAATAACATCTTAGGAATTCAAGGTTATGAGGTTTTAATTTTTATATATCTCATAGATGTCTTTTATTCATAAAATATGTTTTTTCATGAACAATCTATGCAAATTTTGGCCATTTTGCACACAACTTCTTGTGTACAAAATAGCACTGTGACCCATTCTTTTTATATGTATATAATTTTCTATGACCTAAGTGTATGAAAAAAAAAAGGATTTTTCCCCCAAGAAGCCGCATCACAATAAACTGTACAAGGTTGCTATTATGGAAAAAAGACAATATGAGCAGAGGAATTTGGGAAAGACTACCTTTAGAGATGTCATACGGCTAACTTAAAAAAAACCTAATGTGAATTTCACTTAAATACTTCTTTGGTCTTTTAACTATTTGATGATTATGACATTCACAACAGTTTAGAGTGGATTATAAGGTTGATGATATCAGATTTTCAGAGATTTTTTTACAGTTAAAATGCACTTTGATTTTTGTATTAAATGACTTAACATGGTCTGTATATAGTACATGGATGTAATCATCAGATGTTTCATCCATATTTTGTAACGTTTACTAGAATAAATCAAATATTTTTACACATTGTATTCAGAAAAAAATAAATATGGCTATACAAGGGTTAAAAGCTTATAGTGCTGAAACAACTTTATTTTCTATCGGAAATGGACAATTATACGCAGATGTACTTATAAATTCATATTGAAGAAGATCCCAAGTTTTCGTGTGAGAATTAAGTGTATTTTTCATTTACAAATACTGGTTTCCATGTCGTGTTTGATATATTGTTTAGATATCATTTGACGTTTTTTCAATATAACTGTATAAGTAATAAGTAACATTTATCATTATTTTACGAAATTTGCCTTAGATCTTACTGACTGATAATTTCCCTTCTCAGCACAGTAGAGTGATATGAAAAATTTTCGCTTGAAAACTAAGGTTGCATGTGCCGTTGTCAATGAAATTATATAGTAAAATAGTGATAAACAGATTTTCATTGGTCATCTAAACTCGATTGGTTTTCTCACTTTCGCCGTATCTGCTCAAGCCATAGAATCAATTTTGTTGAGATGACCAACGATAATCTCTTATTATTCCATAAACTTTGAGGAAATACACGTATCCGTTTAAAGTATATTTGTCTTGCCTTCATATGTAACATTTGTTGACCAAATCTGTAGTAACTTTCCATTAATATCTGTTATACCATTACTAACAACACACGTATATATACCATTCTTCTGGTACGGAAAAGGTTCCGTGTCGAAAGAAAACGTTTCATTATTAATATTTACTGATCGGACAAGTTCCCCATACTTTGATGTTTGATTGAACCGATGCACACTGTACAATGCTGGATTTCCATCGCAATCACATGTAATTGCTTCATTTGGTAAACGGCCTTTAAAGGCAGGGGCATCTACAATTCAATTATAGCAATTTAGGATTTGCCTTCTTTATATTCTTGCGCATGACATAAGATAAAAAAAAATTCTTTAAGGATGAGTCAATAGAATATGCATATAGGTGAAGAAAATAAATGTTTTCAAACGTCTACATAGGACAGATAACTTCATGTAAAGTATGCATGCCTTCGGGAGTGGAATTTTCTCGTTGCATTGAAGACCAAGTGGTAGCCTTCTGCTGTTTTCTGCTCTTTGGTCGAGTCGCTGTCTCTTTGACACATTCCTCTTTTTCATTCTCAATTTTATATCAATTGTATTGTCTTTTGTTGCTGCATGCGCCAGCAATTTTTCATCACATGTTCATGTATTCGTAAATCTCTTTAATTATGGGTTTATCATCTAACAGGATTCAGACAACGTTATTTTTTATTGTTATATAATTTGCTTCGATGATATATACGCGTGTTCTCTATGATGTATTTTTCGTTTACGTTTTATGGTAGTCTACCGCGATTGTTGGAGCGTTTATTCAATTTTCAGCGGTGTCAAATCAAAGGTTTTAAATATTGGAATATTCTCGTACTGTGTCCTACGTGTACTTGTACATTTCTTTTAGCGTTGTGATTCAATCAATTAGGTCGTATTGTATATCGTACAGAAGCAATTGTCCCACAAATAACAGGAATACATTATACTATATCAATTCGCCAATAACTACCTCTTGCTCATTTTTTTAACTTACGCATGACATCTATAAAGTGCTTTTAATTATGAACAAAACAGTTATTTCAATATAATTAAGGGTGTTACATATTCCGTACATTACACAGTAATACTTTAGTCTTCAAAATGGAACTAGTAATTTTACTTTAATTTTTACCAGATTACAAGGTCATAATGGTACATACTTACATCTTATAATTAATGTTACTTCAATCAGTATCGATGAGTGTGTACTGTCAACACATTTATATTTTGTCAAATGATCAGATCGGTCTGGAGTAAACGAATACCTCACAGAATGATTATCACCAATAGCTATGATTGATCCATTGACTTCTAACTTTAAAGCTGTGATGAACTTTCTTGTGACAGAGGTACAATTGATGTCAAGTTCTTTCCCTTCCTGTCCGACTATTGTCTTCGGGTCTGTTTTGTTAATAAACGATAATTCTGTAACTAGAGAACGGTTTTAATTTTTAATGCAATATTTTAATGAATAAAAATCAAACTAACTGCATTCTGCAAAAAAGACACGCATTATGGATTTATAAGAATTTCAATACATCAATTTAAAAAGAAATTTTACAACATGCTCAATTACTTTAAAGATATTCACTCAAAACATGTTCGTATGAGAAGTGTAAAGTAAAATCCTTCGAGATTGATAAATAAAGGTAAATGTTTCACAATTAGAGTTACTTGTTGATAACGTTTATGAACACCTCTTGCTTCTAAGACTGCTACGCATATGAAATATCTTTATATCTACGAACTATGTACGAACAATTGGTCATCGAGTGAAAGAACAATAATGTCCTTAGTTGGTTTGGATAATAATTTTCAACAAATGCTAAAAAGTGATGTTTATAGTGTCAGAAACAATCTTATGGATATATGTGCAACAAAATGGCATACAAACTTATGTAACTTTCCGAAACTGCGTACATATAGAACCTTTAAATTTACATATTTAAAAGAAACTTACATTAAACTCAATTTAAAACGTAGAGAAAGATCGGTATTGGCCCAGTTTAGATGTGGCATCCTTCCCCTAAGATTAGAAACAGGACGTTTTGTTGGTTAGCCAGAATACCAACGAATATGTAGAATGTGCGACTCCGGACATGTAGAACTACACTTTCTGGTTGAATGCCATTTTTACAATGAACTACATAATCGGTCATTCTCTGGTCTTGTATTGAATTTGAATAACAGTGAAAAGTTAAATTTATTATTGTCTAAATATCCTCGAAAAACAGCTCATTACTTAGAACAGTCATTAGCAAAACGCAGACAACACTTGTATTTAAATAATTAACATGTATATAAAATTTCAGATGTCAATCTGAATTAATATTATAGTATCTATTTAAAATGACTTATATGTTCATTGGGCCGGATGTAATTTAATATTGTACATATATTGTTATACACAATGTCACTATAATAAACATATTTGTATTGGATTGTATTGTATTGTATAAACATCAGGATAAGAAAATTAATTTTCAGTCCACACTTCAGTTTCTAAATTCCAGGAAATATTGCATGTTCTGTTTCTTCATCGAACAGACTAGTATCGATTACAGATCAAAGATAAATGTCATCGACTGATTCACTATAATGCACACATAGTATTTACTAAATAGCCAATTGTTTTCATTGGTAATCGTTTTGCAATTCTATAATTTCAGTACAAACATCTACAGTGGAAAGTGCACAGCACAATACAGCTACGATTCTATTTGAATCAAAATTGAATCAGTTCTATAAACTTAACTTCATTTTTCCAGTGCATTTTCTGGCTACCTCCTGTCACATATAGTTTTTAAGGGGATAACGGCATTGTGTTTGAATGGCTACATCCGCAAATCATGTTGAAGCCGACTGGATTAGGAGTGCACTTTTTTATATATTTTAAGTGGTTTTAAGATCGAGCAAAAGGGATTTTTGGCTTAATACCACTTCGAAAAACAATGTGAATAGATGGTCATCCATTAATCACAATGTTTAAATGTTGCTGTTTTTTCTTATTTTAAATCATTTCACATTGTCCATTGATAATCTGTCCAAACAACTCCAGTACAGTATACCACGCCATTTATATGCATTTATGATTGCGGGTTCGTGTTGCTTAGTCTTTAGTTTTCTATGTTGTGTCATCTGTACTATTATTTGTCTGTTTGTCTTTTATTTTTGGCCATGGCGTTGTCAGTTTGTTTTCGATCTATGAGTTTGACTGTCCCTCTGGTATCTTTCGTCCCTCTTTATATATCATACATGTAACATATTATTTTAAATTCTGTTTGGATTTATTAGAATCAGTATATCAACCTATCCATCTGTTACATATGTGTTTGCTTTTAAAGTGATTAAGATTATAATACAATTTGACTGCTGAACATCTATTTTTGAAATATTTTTCCAATTATGTCTGTTTGTTTTGTTTACACATCATTGTAAATATAATGGATTTTTTTTTTGTGACTGTCATAAAAGTGAGAAGATTAGGTAGCTATAAAAGCAGGTCTAATCAACCATTTTCTACTTAAGAAAATACTTGTACCAAGTGGGGAATATGACAGTTGTTATCCATTCGTTTGATGTGTTGGAGCTTTTGATTGCGGGCATTTGATTGCGGAATTCCATTTCAGTTTCGCTACAATTTCCTTAGTTATTCAAGCCCATATAATTCATATCTCGATTTTCAAGTGTGCATGTATGGTCGAGACACTTTGCTCGAATCTGAAAGTATTTTTTGCGTTTTCAAATTATATTACAATCGATTATCTAAGCACTTTGGCGTGTCGCTACTTACTCTTTTACTTTTTATTAATTTCAAAGCCCCTTCCGACATGTTTCCCAATGATGCAATTCTCTCGTATCTACTTTCTAAACATGTTAAACATATTCTCGAAAGCACATATTACAATGATCCAAACTATGACATAATTAGATACAATAATGTAAATAAGTGTTACGAAAACAGCCATCGCGCCTGACACCAGTTTCTCCAATTCCGTGCTGACATGCGTTCTATTAATTCAGTATGTTTCCCAATCAAAACATTTCTGTCCAATGTTCGCCATTCAAAAACAAATATCAAGAGCTATCATTCTCTATTAAAATACTGTTGTGTTACAATTGTTTACACAGTTATCTTATAGAAGCTTATTATAGGCGAAAAATACCAAAAGCGATTTTCAAATTTATTTTTGAAAAGAAACTGACAACGGTATAGGGAATATTAGCAATCTACCTTATCTCTATTTAAAGCATGCAGTTGTAATCCATCACAAAAAAATATTCCAGAACTGACAATGATCCGTTTCGGATATTCATTTTCAAGTCTATATTTCTTTTGTATACAACAACTTAGTAGATATTAATAGTTTCTACTAATATAGGTATAAATTTCTTCATTAGACAACTACTTACCGGCTACTTGTATTTTATCAAAATGGAGAAGAGTCACATCTAATGTATAAAAGCCTCTGCCTTCACGGGTGACATGGTGAATATTTAAATCTACAAGTATTGCAATGTTTCTATCTAGAGAGCCTCTGGTGTTATGATAAACAGTCCAATCGGATACGAATGTAAGTATAGGAGACGATCCCACAATAGCACAGACATGTTTAATTTCCGAAGATGGACAAGACGTATCTATAATAAGAATTAAGAACAAAAATGTGTATGTACAATACGTAATTAGGTTTCGACACACATATACAAATTATTATTCTGATATCATTCATGCATTCAATTTTGACGATTGCTATTGAACTTTTTTTATTTCTCAAAACAAGAATCATATATGGAAATAACGTACTATTTGGCGTTCCTTATAGTTCATCACATGTTTCATTTATGATGTCATATTATCATGTAATCACTGGTAAACTTGAAAATATGATATACATCTAACGTTATTAGATACCTTTATTAGTATGTCAGTCCTGTGATCTACGTGTCTATAGTGACGTTGCGATCGATGTTGGTACGAATTCCATTTTGCTATAGATTAGCATAAAAATAAATAAGTAGACTGGTCAGTTCGATAAAAATATAGTGATTTCTGGATGAATTCATTACATTAGACTTAAAAATAAAGAAAAAAGGAACCGAAATATAAAATACCAAGAATTATAACACTTAATTATCCCATTTTTACACAAAAACGTAATGTCCAACGTTACATTTTGTGTGCAAAAGATCAGAGTTCCGTTTCTTTCCTATGATATTTTTTCTCCGATCATCGTATAACTTCACAAGAGTATTGCTATTGTTATAGTTATTTGTGTGTTAAAGCAAAATCAAATCCACTGAAACCGTAAACCGGAAAAATGTTATTTTTGATAACGGTCTAAAAAATGTCCAAGCATATGCAAGGTAAGCAAATATCGGGTTTGCGCATTTATACCGTGAAATTGGAAAAGCTGAGAGGAAAAATATTTATGATATTTTGAAAGTTTATTTACTTTTCTCCTGGTTCATGATATTTTTTTTTGCCGGAAACCATGCGTATAGTTTCTATTGCATCGACTTCAAAAAGTATAGCCATCTTGTCATAACGAACAAAACGCTGTATTTTCTTTACAATTGAGGTTTTAACCGGCTGTATATCAAATAAACATAGTTAGATCATAGAAAATAAAACTTGGCGGTAAATTTTATTCTGTTTTTCTTTTAAAACAATATAGGGTTTAACATTTTTCCGTAAAGCAACAAGGTTTTTACATCGTTTCAAAAAGTATAGCCGTTTTGTCACAACGTTCGCAAAACATAATTGATGTCATGCTCGGGTTTTTAATATTATATCATTATTATTTGTTTCCAGTTTAATTCGAATGAAAATAAAAATATAAGTTATAATATAACCAATGTACGAGAAAGGAAAAGTTTAATTTTAAATCCAAATGTTGACCAAATGAAATTGATATAAAAAATATCGGGATCTTATTTTTTTTAGCATATTTGTTTTATTTAAGGAACGTTGTCTATCTGCAAGTTTTAAATCGTCAAAAGCAATATGTATAATTTTTTGTTAATAAAATAAAATAGAGAAAAACCATTGCTGGCAATTATAACAAACAAAGGATATGCATAATGCCACAAAAATACGGAAATGAGAAAAACATGAATCCCAAATGTTTAACTACCTAGATATTTTGCGACAAAGAAAGCACCGGGAAATGATAAAGTAAAGAACATGTAGAAAGGAAACGGAAACGGAAAGAAATGCAACAAAAGGAGTATGTATAAATATGAAAAAAGGGAATATAAATTCAAAATCTAATTTGTAATAAAAATAAATCTGTGTAAATTTGGAAATTAATGTATGATTCATTAATGCGAACTGCTGCCAAAAGGAAAATTATCAATTATGGCCTGGAAAGACTGACAACTCCTGTAAATGAATATTCATTAAAAAAAATATGTTTACGACCACTTTGAGCTTTATATGTAAAACTATGCTTTTTCAGACAAACCGAAATCGGTTACCAAATTCACAACAGTAAATTGACCTCATCAATTTTAAGCTTGAACGCTTGAAACTTTCTTTGAAATGGTCGAAATTGCCTTATTATGAGGAACATCGTGTAACGCTTAGTAGTACCAACATCGTGTGCAACGTCAGTGTTATCAGTAATAATCAACCTATACTCTGACAACAACATACATTATGACTTATTCACTTGCAAATTACAAAGTTATCTCATTCTATTTATTAAGATCGAAACTTTGGAAAACATACTTGTGTTTATGATTTTATTCTATAAATAATCATGTCTTTCAAAACATTAGCATGTGATTACTTTGAAATAGCAATAACAACTGTCAAAAGTAAGACTGTTGTCCGACTATGTACGAGGAAAGACTGCATATCTCATTACCTAACACCAGTTTTGTGAATTTGAAAATTAAAATCGGAATTTTCTAGAATAATGGATGCAGAGTTGTCACTGACGTTTGAAATTGCTTCTTATTAAGTAAACTCATTATAGATACCAGGATTGAAATTTTGTTTTTGCGCGAGACGCGCGTTTCGTCTACAAAAGACTCATCAATGACGCTCGAATCTAAAAAAGTTAAAAAGTACGAATAAAGTACGAAGTTGAAGAGCACTGAAGACCACAAATTCCTAAAAGTTTTGCCAAATACAGCTAAGGTAATCTATTCGTGAGGTAGAAAAGCCTTATTATTTCAAAAATTCCAAGTTTTGTAAACAGTCAATTTATAATTATGACCATATCAATGATAATTAAGCTGACCGTCATTTCAGGGATAGCCTTCAAATATATTGTTGCCTAATAGTGTTCTTTTTCAATATTATCCCTCATCTTCAACAGGATAACGACATACTGATCACTTTTAAAAAAATGCTTTGATCAGTCTTGGTTGAGTTTGTGTACAGTCAATGGCAATCTGTACATGAGCACGATGACTTACAGGATCAATGACGTCAAAATATCCCTTGGACAGGAATCCACGTTTCGACTCAAGTCTGATTACCAGATGTATATAAATAACGGTGATATAGTCTTCTTCGAAGTTGATACATTGTCTTCCGTTGTCTGCACGGCATATGGTATGATTTCCCTATGATTTTTCCCTCTAGCTATGTAGGCCTGAGTTATTTTTTTCTTAGACTGACTCTAACCTTTCGAGTTGTTTCGTTGAAGTTTAGCGGCCTCATCTTTTTAGTCTTAGATGGGTCCACAATACAAGCTTTTCAGTTTTTTTTACCTCTGATCAATATTGGTCATAACTAGGTTACACAAGGAGAAAAGATTAATCTGGAGACTTGTTTTTTTAAAGCTAGCTTAAAACTTTTAACCCTTTCAATAATCTCTAAACAGGTTTGGTCAAGATATATTTCTACTCTGTAAACTCATATACATTTGGCTTTTGATGCCCTAGTGAATATTTTATCAGCTCCCTATATGTTTATACTGCATTTTTCAGACCGCTTTTCAATAAATAACATCCTGGCTGTTTTTGAGCCATTGATATATCTTTACAGCCTCTTCTGTACTTTTAAGCTTACGTTAGATGCACCTGTTATTTTTTTTTTCTTTCTTTTTTTTTTCTATCTCAGTGACAATTGACACACACTTATAGTAAGATTTCAGTCGGTAACGGTCATTTTGGCTTGATCAAGATTTATTCGATTAAATTAACCGCTATGGAAACACGGTAAGACTTTTTTCAGACTTCCATACGCTGATCCGATATATCGTGTTCAGTCCGTTCAATCATGTCAAGATATACAAGATGGAATGCTCTACCGTTCAATTGATATCTTTTAAGACGTCTGATTTTGGACGAATGCAGTTCAAGCATAAAAAGTAACGTTTAAAATTTTCATATCGGGTTAAGATTTGTGCAGTGTGTAGTTATAATAGAAGTTACGCCCCTTCATGTTGATGATACATTTTAATTACAAAAATGTGTAATATAAGTGCTAGAATGAAAAAAAAACTTTTTGAATAATTAAACATTAAATATTGGTTTATTTTTTATTTTTATTGGGGGTTTTTAAGAGATTTAGGAAACGATATGTCTAAACGTTTTGTTAACTTGTTTTGTTGAGGAATTAATTATTCGTCTTCAGCTGTTTCTGGTTTTATATTTCTAATGTATGTATTCATCTACTTATTGTTTAATTTGAAAAGAAGTTTTTTTAACAACAACAAAAATGATTACAACATTTTTTGAATTTCATGCGTCCGAAGCACGTTTCGGGATTTATATAACTTCATCAGAAACGATAAACGCCGAATACAAGTATGTTTTATGTCAGATAATTATTTTCGTTAATTTCAAAACACTGAATAACTACTTCGTGGCCTTGATAATTATTCCCCGTGCGAGTTATTGTTTATCAGCTTACACAAGCGTTTATTTTAATTTTTTTAGATTTTCTGTCGTAGAGTGGTGCGTCTGAACATAAACGCCACATCAGGGCATCAGAGACATGTCTCTGAATGCACTAATGTTTTGAAACTGCACTTAGACCGTTACAGAACAGTGTTAAAGCTAGTAAGAACATACCATCGGATAGAGGAGGCTAGAGTAGGATGTTGATGGGAGATTACAGTATAGAGAATGACGGACAAAAATATAAAGAATACAGAAAAATGGCATAAAAAAAGAATACAGAAATTAGGAACCCCTTCCAGATCATCATCATGATCATAGCACTTCTTTCCAAAAATATTATCTAATTTTAAGTTCAGCATCGAGTATATATATTATAACATCTGTTTGAAATTCTGTCTTTCATTTTAGTAACAAACTTTAATTTAGGTTTCAAAAATCAGAATGAACTATAATTATTGATAAGTGTATCAATAAATTTTAATTTGGTACGCGTGTGAATTTCCTGGTCTATTTCAGTCTCTTGTTTTACAAAGGAATAAACTAGTTATGCAAATTAGTTTGGTACTAAATACATTGAAAACGGGTTTTAAGTTTATTGAAGGCTGGGCAGTGACCACTCGACTTGGAGACAATTTATGAAAATGTCCGATTCAGAACTAGAGAAACTCCAGACAAGTCAATTCGGCTTTACTATCTGCAGCATATACAATGAAAGGAACTGGTAATTCAGAACAAGACAAGTCATCAGAGGTTTCAGATTAAGTGACCAGCTACTCGAAAGATGAGAAAAGGATATGCACAGCTGACAACAGGGCAGTCAAAGAGAACACAGATAAACTTAGCAGCAGAAAACGTCCGACAGAAGCATCTGGTTCAGCACCTCAAATGACACATAATGGTACAGGTGGTTCTGATGCTACATTTCGCCTTCAGTCCTTTCGAGGGGGATTGGCCGCCAGTAGCAAAACTGTCGGCCACAAAAATAACTTCAGAACATCATACGTCTGCTTCAACTGTGGCCTGCTAAGGCACTGGGCATGAGTCTGCAGAAAGGAAAAGGCAAGGACAGGACCTTCCAGAAGATCTTCTTCTTAAAGATAAAAACACATATTTTAATATTTTTCAGACATTCTATGAATACGAAAATTGCAATTCTGATATTTATGTTAAAGGTCGTTTAAAAAAAAACACCTTTTTAGGGAAATATTTTAATGTTTCAGATTTTGTTAATCCTTTGTCTGTCTCAACTGCGAAAAATAAGAGTGGTTAATCTTAAATCTACGACACGTAAACAAACAGGCAGTCGAAAACAAGGTTAAATTCGACGATTTATTAGTTTGTAAACAGTATTTTGTCTTCTTATAATTTTGGTTTTGTTTTTAACATGAAATCAGAATACCATCACATTGATATATTTCATGAGCATCAGAAATACTTAGGTTTCTCCTGGAAATTAGGAGGTGTAACAAATTTTTGCAATTACTGTATTTTCTTTTGGTTTGAAATTTAGTGTGTATATCTTCACTTTAGTCGTTCCACCTTTGCTATACCTTTGGCGAAAGAAAAGAATCAAATCAGTTGTTTATTTAGATGACGTGTTCGGTTTATCCAAGAATGAAAACAAATGTAAAATGCACTCTGATTTATATAGAATAGCCATACATTGTCTCGAAATATCAGTGTTATTTGTACAAGGCTTAGAAACCGGTAGAAAGCGAGCCGAGTACATATAACATTTATATTTCGAGACAATGTATGGTTATTCTTTATATACTGCAACTCTTATAACTGTTCTAAATGAAATATTTAGGGTGAAAACCATCATTTTTTAATTTGGAGAGGACGATGTAAAATTTCCGAGAACCTGTATGTTTTATTGACGTCATGAATAAAACTCTACGGAAACGCATTGTCAACGTCATAACCAAGGCGATATACGGTCAGTGACTGTATATCACATATGAATATATGGTCAATGCAATTTGACTGCGCAAATAGCACAGCTACAGTATATAATCAGATATTATATCATCGGGTTTTGTACCAAACAGAAATAAATGTCACTGCACACCACCACAAAAATAAGAGTTGTTAGGTTTTATCTGTAATTTAGACATATGTATATTCAATATACCAGAGAGAGGAAAAATGGTTTTATTGAATTAGTAAATATTATCCTTTACAGTTCCTGTAAAGTGAAAGTAAAATTGTTAGAATGCTTCTTTTACACCTGCTTTAGGACACATTACATCATGTCAAAATTTATGTTTGATTCATTTTTTTTCAACTTTGCCACATAAGGGTAGACAACTCATATGTAAGGGGAGATAATTAAGATAAAGTTACTTTTACCATAGAATGTGTTAGAAATTAACCAATTTTATTTTAAAGCAAGAAAACGAGTTCGGTGACCTCATTTTTCCTTTTTCTTATCTGAAAGCATATAATTAGAGGTATCTTCTCAAATTTTATCTCAAAATTCTATGATGTAGTTTTCGTTTTATTACACAAAATTGGAGTTTCCATGCATTATCTATACAAAATCTGACAATTTTGCACAATCTGTAGCGTGAAAATAAGCACGGTGACTCTTACTTTTTAATATATTTTTTTAAAAAGCATGATATAAACTACATTTTGACAAATCATTAACCAATTCTATGGATTTTAATTTAGGCCCCCAAGAAACCTTAAGCTTTGCAAGTTTTCTTAAAAATTGCACTGTCTCGAATTATAAAGATAATAAAAACGCTGTACATGTAATAATAGTTCAAAAAGGTAGATAAGTACCAGAATTACAGTCTTTAGTCTTATCAATCTACGATTAAAATACGGCATAAATATTTTAAAAATCTTAATAAATCCCATTTCTATTATTTAGTGATTCTAAAATACGGGGCTTTTTTTTTGGCAGAAGTTTTAATTATTTTTTTTTTTTTTTTATCTTATATGACTTTGGAACACTAATTTAGAATTATCATAAAATGTTCCAAGTTTAAGGAATACAAAACGAGCTTGTTTGTCCCTTGACTTTCTGTCTTTAATTCTGTTCAACAACCAACAAAACTTACTCATTCGAGATTAATATTAAATTCTTTTCCACAAGGACGCATTATTTATGAGTAAAGTTGGAACATATGTCAATTTGGCTCGATTTCACAACAATCAATGCATTTAAGGTAGATCATCGGTATATATTTCCTCAGATAGAATTTTCCTATACTTTGCAAAGAAAAAAAAAATTTTATTATGCTTTTTTCAAAAATATGATTAAAATTATAGATAACCGTGCTATTTTTCAAGCTACAAGTAGTGCAAAATTGTCCAAATTTGCATAGATTGTTCATGAAAAAACACATTTGTGTGCATAAAAAGAATTCTATGAGATAGCATTTTGAAGATAGGTTTTATAATATCCGTTAAGAAAATTAAAAATAAAAAATGATGTCATCGAACTTGTTCTCTTACTACAGGTAAAACATAAAACATTTCCCTATCATTCTAGTATATATTTTTTGTACTGAAAGAGTTATCTTCCCTTAAGTGGCTAAGTTGAAAAATTGGTTCAAAAATCACAAATATTTGGTATTTGTTTAAACATATTGGATAATGTAATAGATCACAATTGTTTCTTTATATAAATAAACAGTCTAAACATTGAATTGCAAATCTGTCTCCAAATTTGCAGATTTTGGCAAAGAACTAGACCGATTGTGTACTTCTATTGTACACTCCAAGATGGCGGTATACCATGAATTTACTTTAAGTGTCACCTGTGTTTTTCTTTGTCTGAATGTTTAAAACAAATAAATAGCGGTTACAATTATAGTGTAATAAACTGCATTTGAACCAAATCTAACTTTTCTGTTAAATCAGTTGAACATCTCAATGGTCATCGATGTGTGATATTTGACACTGGACATTACTTCCCCCATTGTATTTCGATCAATCATTTACTTTAGTTATGTAACAATATGGTACAAGTACATTTAATTTACTTAATTTACATATCTTTTTTATTGAAATGAAAATGAAAAACCTGCCCCTGGTTAATATAAATAAGAAGATGTCTTATGACTGCCAATTATACAACTCTCCATCCAATTCCCAATGTATAAAACAGGTTTAGGTCAAAAGTACGACATTCAACACGGAGCCTTGGCTCATACTGAACAGCAAGCTATAAAAGCGTCCGAGAAAAACAAGGTTTAATCTATATGTACACGTCATTTCGTTTCGTTATTTTAGAGCTTTTCCATCAATTACGAAAAATTAAGTAAACGCCTCATTACTTTTAAAATTAGAAGTTACACTGGTGGTATAAAGCAAAATCTGATACGAAACAGATATATAAAGCGTACACTAGATTGATAGTTTTGTACATTTTCTTTTTATTAATCGCTTCTTAATCTTTGCAATTTTATATTTTCTACAATATTATGTAAATTTTTATCATGTTTATGAGATCTTGCTTAAAAAACACTTGATCGTATAATATGTCAGAGAGTATAGCATCGGTCTTTATAGGTACCTAATGGCAAATATAAACCGTTAACTAAATTCTTAAAATATGCTTATATTCTTGTTGCATTTATTTTGAAAAAAATAATGTTATACTTGTAAAGGTAATAATTTTACCCGGTTTATCCGTAAATATGATAAAACATGGAAATATATATTTTCTTTCCATGGAAACGTTGTATTGGTAATTATTTAGAAAGTTTTTGACAATCCTTTTCTGCGTTTACCAAACACCTGTCATCTGTCAAAAATTTGAAGAAAAAAAAACATTAAGTAAATCGTTTATTATTAGATACTCAGAATATGTTTTCCTTGACAATTTTTAAATCGCTGAAAATAATTCTACATTACAGACGAAACTTTGTTTAAGAACATTTTCGAGATATATTACTAATCTTTATATACTAACAAGCGGAATGAATAAGTACAGGATGACTCTATGTCAGAAATTACAACAATTATTCTTTTCTTATATCATGTTAATAACAACTAAATGTTAAAAATTATATCGGAAAAAAAATTAACTGTAAGTTTGCATACGTTATTCAAGGAAATAGATATGAAGTATTAAATTAAACGACCCAAAAGGAATATCCTCCTATCTTTGACGATTTAAATCATTTAGAGGAGCACGCCTGATACACACACAGAAAGAGTCACCCGTTTTACCTACGAATAATTAAAATCTAATCACGACTGAACATTCTCTTACAAAATCTAAACAGAATGTTTACCTTTTGTCTAATTTGATCTAAACGTGGTCTGATCAAGTCTTAATCGAACGCTGGAACAATACGACTGAACGTACTGAATACGATATCTGGGAACAGCGTTTGAAAGTCTTAAAAAGTCTTAACGTTTTCCTCAGCTGTTTATTCAGTCGATTAAGACCAAAATGGTCGTTTCAGACTGAAATCTTGCTACTAGTGACAAGTTGATTACTGCGTCCTCCTATATATGGTTATCGGGTAGGTCCCTAAAAGCCTTTGTAGCCATCAAGTTTTTTTTTTTTTTTTCTCAAGATTGAGGTTTACTTTCACATGCTTTGTTGAATTTGAACCGGACTGTTTCTGACAGCATTTTAAAGCAAAATCATTTTTAGCCTTAGTAACAGTTCAGAATATTGAATGTCCTTATTCCTTCGCAATCAGTGCTTTAACACTCTCACTTTAAATTATAAGCACTAACATAACTGGTCGTTACCTTCTTGATATTCATTGTTAGAAGCCCCTACATAACTGAGCATTACCTTCTTGATATCTATTGACATACTAATGCATAACCCCAAAAATAATTAAAAAAAAATGCTCGCAACTTGCTCCTATAATACATTAAGTCTGTGGGAGGGACATTTTGTAAACATAATTTGCGTTTCTCCTTATTTTCTATATCGCCTTTAGTATGTGACTTTGTAGGAATGATATCGTGGCATTAATTCTTTACATAAAATGATATTTCGCCCCATTAGCATTTGTAAACACAATCATTTAGCAATAAATCATTCTGGTCAGAACCTTCACTCATATATGAATATTAATAACAAGACCTCAAAATAAATTTTGGAAGTTTTTGCGCTTCTAACAGTTTTTCACTAAATGCAAGAATTTTGATGCCATAATTCAAATATGTAAGATAAAATTTTAGAATATAAATATTGATGTCTAACAGACTTTTTGTATTATTTTTTGTTTTATGATTTTAAGGAGCCAGTAAATTACTGTTTAAATGTTTGGTTGTTTAGTTCATCCTACAAAGCCTAATTAAGACTTTTAAAATCATAGTTATCTAACAAAATGTTTACAATTTATCACTTTGATTTTTCATTTATCTGTTTGATATGTATGATTTCAGAACTGCCGATTATAAACTGACACATAAAGATTCCATCAAATCACTTAACATTTATCTTACTTGTAATGTTTAGCTCTAACTTGGATTTGTGAGCCTGACCGCCTAACCTGTAGTTTCCAGCGTCACTTCTTGTTACATTTATTATCTGAAAATCTGAACGTAATACAACGTCGTACTTTTCCATTTTAACGCTCCCAAAGTGTGCATCAGAAAAAATTTCCTTTCCATTGTAAGAAACAATTGTCCTTAGATAAGTGGCTTTAAGGAATGGTATATTTATCGTTGACCCTTCCATAGTGTAAACCGTCTCGATGATTCTAGATCTTGAATTTATAAGTATGGATTTGACTGAAATAGATTTAACATCTTAAGAATATCATTGAATAAACATCATGATTAATTAAAATTAATACTATAGATATATATGTATATGCGTTTTGTTAATATATATTTTTTCACTCTTTTGGTATTTTGGAAAATGTTGTTTGTGCTGTATTTTGACCTCTCTACAACGAATTTTGTTACATGCACACGTATAAAAATTGCGGTTTTTATCCATCGCAATCATAGGTTTGAACGTTGTTTTCCATTTAGACTTGTTTATATTTATTTCGTTTGGGCTTGTATTATATTTTCCCTTCGGTTTATATAATCCGTTCATCCTATTTTGACTCTACAAAATTCAAGAGTCTATCCTAAATTGAGGTAAATTACTATGCCTTCCAAATACTTTTCGATCCCTAACATCACTGAAGAGATATTAATTGTCGAAATCCGGATATGGTGTAAAAAATTTAGCACCTCATGTTGTTGTTTACCATCTTTGCCGCAAGTTTATTGTTTTTTACTTGGTATTAAATTAATATAGAGATCCATTTTGTTACACCTTGTGATCAATTTATTTGGTAATCGTCAATGGCAGTCAGCAGGGTTTAAGAACATTAGTCGTTCGACCTGTTAATCAAATGCGTTTTGTTAAAATATATTTTTTCACTCTTTTGGTCTTTTGGAAAATGTTGTTTGTGCTGTATTTAGACCCCTCTATAACAAAATTAGGTTATATATATATAAAGGTTGTATAGCTATTCACAACAGAGACCACAAAGATATGCTTAAAATTAAAAAAAGTATATGTATTTGCTCGGAAACGAGTCCTTTAATTGGACTTGGTATAGCACATTTTAAGAAAAATGGTGGTTTGAACCTGGTTGTATGGCTCTTAAACCTCCCGCTTATATGGCAATGTTAAAAGATATCGCTAAAATGACATCAGTTCGTGACAGAAATACAGCACAAACACACGCAGAAACACAGATATCCTAGAACGGGTTTTGACGAACCTTTGAAAGTATTTGAGATCACATCCAGTGATGTATTTTTTTTTTTAATGTTACACAGACTTTAGTTTCCTCTATATTGTTTCTTAGGTACATCCATTGTTTTTTTTCTCGAGGAGTTATTATGGTCCCCATGGTAACCTCAGCTTTCTTTATATAAGTATATACAAATGTGTTCACAAATGTGTGTGAACATTTGTCAATATCCTTAACTAGAATCTCACCTTGTACACATAACCAAATCAAACAAAGTTTTACCAAATCCTAAAACAAAAAAAACATTGATTATATTAATGACAATATGAAAATGGATTCCATAGTGTAAGGGTGATAAAAAATAAAATCGCAAAAATACCTAACTCCTAGGAAAATTTAAAACGGAAAGTCCCTAATCAAATGGCAAAATCATGATAAACCATCATCAAAATGCTGGCTTTCTAATTTAGTACACCAACGATACGGCTCGTGCACTTTTGATAGGTGCACTTAATTGAATTAATTGTATGCTAAGTTTTTAATTATAAGAGGGGGGTATTGAAAGAAAATACTATATTGTTGAAAATTGTGTCGAATTAAGATACAATGTAATCAATCTGTCTTGGAGTTCAACATCCTTAGCGTTTTGATTGATTAAAAATTGTATAAACAGAACTGGTACAAAGGTCAGTAAATACTATCAATAATTTTGTTTATCATATTAAGGCATGCTTTTCTCGTGAATAGGATTCCTGATTTAATTTCAAATCATATACATGTAGAAACACCAGCTAAAAGGGTTAATTAAAACGGTACTTATTTGTTTTATAATGAATTCATTTAATTTCTAGGAGCAATACAGGGCAGAACTACATACCTGTTGGTTGATTTGATAAAAAAATCTTTTAGCTGAAATCATACATTTCACTTTCCTTAAAGTGACAATCAGAGAAATTTATCAATATAAAAGGATTGAATGTTGACCATCAAAAGTATGTTTGCTTTTTTTTTCGAAGGATACTGTTTCCTAAATACCTCTAAACATACGCCAATATCTACTATAAGATTATAAACTCACGTACACACACACTTCATAAGCCTTGTTCACCAAAGGGATACAACTAATATATGAAGAACAAAAGTGTTTCAACTGCATGATTTTTAGCATTTACAATGTTCCGGTCTATTAAATCTCAATACAATGTCTGCCACTTATTCGTGTATGTGCCTGTCCTAAGTCAGCAGCTTGTTATTGATTAGTTGTCGTGTATTGCTGTTTTTATATTTGTTTTTAGTGTATTGCTGTGTGTTGATTATTCTTGTGTTATGCCGTTGCACCAGGTAAGGGTTGCGTTGACGCATACAAACACGTTTAATCCCGCATATTGTATAATTGTTTTGTTATATATTAGGCCGCTAGCTTTCGCAATTGAAGTGTTCATATTTTTCATGTCGGGGCCTTTTGTAATTGATTATCTAGTATTGGTTTTATCCTATTGTTGAAGCCATATATTTGCCTATAGTATAATTACCTTTATACACTTTATTTTAACTGTGTTATATAGTTTCCCAATTAGCATTCATGCCACATCTCCTTATTTTTAGCTATGATTCATTGATGTTAGTTTAAGGGACATATACAGATTAAATACACATTGTTGTGATAACAAACTTTGTATATAAAAAAAATTCGCAAACACTTGATTGGTCCGTTTGCAACATTTAATCCAAAATCTAGTAGATACGTTTCCAATATATTAACAAAAATACAATTCAAACCTTCGATGTAATTTTTAATAAAGTTGACCAATTGAACGTATGAAAACAACTGTCATATTTCTGACTTAGAACAAGCGATTTCCGAGTGACATTTTGGGTAAAACCTGGTTTTATATCTGGCTTAAAAAAAAAGTTATCAAAAGTAGCAGGATTATAATTTAATACGCCAGACGCGTGTTTCGTCTACACAAGACTCACATTAACCTTCCACATGTATGACAGTTGCATTGAAATTACTGGGTAAAGTCTTTGATTGTTTCTGTATGAATTATTCTCATCTGTTATAGACGAGTTTGAGATTGACATCTTTGCGCAAACACATGTCTGTCATTGAAGACAATATGTTATCTTATTGATGTCTTTTTGTTTGGTTATCTAATTAAACTCTGGACTTTTACCGGAGGAACTTATCTAGGATAAATCAAATGTAAACAACAATATAGATTATAATTTCCGTTTTACAAGGAAAATTATATGCACAAATTTACAATTGAAACGATTTTCGAATATGGTCCTGTTCTCGGTGTAAAAGGGGCATTAGCTACGATATATAAAACATTAAAAGTATGATTTTTCTTTTGTTCAATTATTACTGAAAGTGATGAAGTGAAATAATTAATCGCTTTTAGTAGCCAATTTTGTTAAATTTTTCCAAAATAAGCATAGAAACATTGCTGATGAATTATTCACTTCCAAATGAATAATTTGACTGCATTGAATCTGTATTCATGTGACTTTCAAATAAACCCTTTAGCTGGGTAAATGTACGCATTAAGGTCAAGGAACAGTAAATGGGTTATGTCGCAGATTTTCCTAAAATTGATTTCTTTTAATATGGGTGAATATTTGTATACAAAGCACATAAAATCGGCGAAAAAACATCTAAAATTTGTCTTAAAATCGCCAAATCTCTAATTCTACTCCATAGAATTTTCTTAAAAACCTATATGTTGTTGACACATGAATTTCTGTTTTAATGATATCAAATAATCATATGGTCACCGAATTCGTTTTTTGTCTAATAATCAATTTGTGACCTTGTTGGTAGTGGGAAACGTCAAAAATGGACGTTTTAGTACTTTTACGGCCTGCAACGAGGTGACGTTACGATTATTTCGACGTTTTATTGGATTTTTTCACAAAGAACACAAATTTGAATGATGTATACCGCAAAAAAACAAAGTCAGTGACCCTATCTTTATTTTGCATCATTATAGCGGAAATTTATGTATCAACAACATATAGAAAAATCTAAGGAGTAGAATTTGAGATTTGGCAATTTTCAGACAAATTTGAGAAGGTTTTTCGCCGATTTTATGTGCATTCTATACAAATGTTCACCAATTTTGTAAGAATTCAATCAGTAATATTTTAAACGAAAAATGAGATTTTCAGTTGAAGTTCATCGAGCCAGAGTTGTATGCAAACTTTTACTGAAATCTGTGACATAGCCAATTTACTGTAACTTGACCTTAATATAACATAAGTTTATAAAGCTAAACACAAAATACATTTTATAACACAATAATAAAAAATCAATAACCAACCATTTAAAATAGCAGCAATATCTCCGAATATATTGTTTGGCATACAATAGATAAAATAAAAATTAAATGCATAAATAATGGAAACAAATAGGTAGAAAACGGGTAAAAATGAAAATAACCGAATTGAACTGATAATGTATGTTTTTATTTTTAAAGTAAGATCTGTTTAAAACAACTAGAAGATAGAATAGTCAAGATATGATCTAGGTAATATCTACCAAACATTTTTGAGTCGGAAAATGTTGTTAAAGGTTCTGTTAAAATCGACCATTATAATACAGTTATCATAACAGTTTCTGAAAGATTTAATTAGATCTAGCTCAAGTAAGAACTTATCCCAAATGTAGTCATGACATACCAAAAAAATCTGGCAACAGCATTTGGATAAAAAAAATGTTAATATAGATTACTGCAGAAGAACAAAGTCCTTTCTCAAATGTTTTCATTTTACTTTTCCATGACAACTAGTTTAATGAAAAGGAGAGGCTAAAAATAACAAAGCGACATTTTAAATTTAAAGTCGAAAATAAACTGACAACGCCATGATTCATAAAGAGAAAAAGACCAACAGAAAAACATCATACACAAATTAAAGACTGAGCAACACGGACTGCTGACATATCTCTTAAATAGTAACGCCTAAGGTTACAAGAGCTGTATTGCGTAATGTGTTTTGTGAATTAATGTCCCCTTTACACATACTAACATCTAGTTTTTCGAAATAAACTTATATTACCGAATACATAAATTGAAGCCCTTCTTAACATGAAACTTTATACAAATAGTTTCAACTATTTTCACAGTGGTGTCATCGACATGCCTTTCAACCCGTAGAGATTTCCGTCTATTTACTGTCATTTACAAAAGCGGAAAACATCGCAAGCTAAATGGTTAATATACCAACATTTATTTACAGGCATAAAACCGAACGATACGATAGAGCTTTGTGTAAAAAAGAAGCATTTTGATAATAGAGTGTCAAATATCAAGAACATAATACGACAGAAATATAAACCTACCTTTCTTAATGCCATGGTGTATGTATAATGGGTTGTATTTCCGTGTTTGTTTTTCAACTTTTTTTTAAATCTGGCAACATCATAGGTCTCAATTGTTTCATTAGTCCGTTATTTTTAATGCAGGATTCTTTAGTGATTGTTCATACTAAAATGAAATAAAAATTATACACTTGCAAAAAAAGCTTAAGGACCACTTCAAATGAAATAATGTAATGACCAATTAGATTTGAAATAACGTAAGGATCTATTAGATATGAAATAGTACATGGACCACTTCAATTTGAATTAAAAAAAAATTTAAATATGAAAAAAGGGAGATATCATATGATTGCCAATACCAAAGGGACAATCTAACTCACAGATTGGAAATAAACTGACAACGCAATGACTCAAAAAGAAAAAAACCCGCCGTAAACAAAACACAACATAAAAAACTAAAGACTGAGCAATACAGACCCCACTAAAAAACTGCTGGTGATCTAAGGTGTTGCGGAAGGGTAATCAGGTCCTGCTCCACATGTGACATGCTGCTGTTGTTACTACGAACCAGGTAATAAGTCTAAATCGGTAGGTCACATTCGGTAAAAGGGGAAGAGATTGTAATTACGACATTAGGAACACATCATCTAACATCTGTGAAACGGATATCTCATTACGGTCAATCAACTTGTGATGGCGTCAGTAGAACTTACGAAGGGATAAAACGATGCCTACTTCTCAATGTAGAGGTCAACTATATGTAGTAAAGGACAATAATCAGATTAATCCGCCTAATCCGTCCAATCAGCCGAACTGGTTCTTCTATTAAGTCTGACGGATTGCTGACGCGAACTTGATTGATCGCTGAAATATTGTGGACTGCTGACAGATCTCTTAAATAGTGACGCTTTAGTTTACAAGAGCTGTATTGTGTAATGTGTTTTGTGATTTACTATCCTCTGAACACATACTGTCATCTATTTTTCCGAGTTAACTTATAACACCCAATACTTAAATAAAAGTAATATTTACTATGGAGCCTTATACATGTTATATAAAGGGTTTCAGCTATTTTAATAGTTGTGTCATCGACATGCCAGAAAAACACCGTTTTGTGAAGTTATTTGGGTTTTGCTGTGCAAGCTACATGGCTAATATACCAAATAATATTACAGTTGTGTCATCGAGATGCCTTTACACCCGTAAAGATTTTTCGTCTGCTTACTGTCATTTACAAAATCGGAATTTTGATGTTTTGTGAAGTCATTTTGGATTTCTCATGTGCAAGCTTTTTCGATAATATTCCAACATTTAAACCACAGAAAAGCAACGGTACGATAGAGATTGTGTAAATGGTAGCATTTTGTTAATAGTGTGAAAAATATAAAGAACTAAATGCGACAACATCAAAAATCAGTCTACCATTCCTAATGCCATTGTGTATGTATAATGGGTCGTTTTCCTTGTTTACTTTATTCTGGCAACATGATAGGTCACAATCGTTTCATATGTCCTTTATTTTAAATGTGGGGTTTTGTTTAGTGATTATTCATACTAATAGAAATAAAATGTATACACTTGACAAACAACTTCAGGACCACTTCAATTTAAAATAATGTAAGGACAAATAATACTTGAAATATATGTACTGACCACTTCAGTTTGAAATAGTGTAAGGACCACTTCAATTCAAAATAATGTTTTTTTCAAAATATTCACCAATACAAAAATAAAGATGAAGTGGATGTAAGCAATTACAGGCAACCTTACGGTCTTCAACAATGAGGCACAATTATAATGTTATAATGTCTATACGGCTATAGAAGACACCAAAATAAAAACTATGAAACAAATCAATCGAGAACTCAAACGGCCAAATTTTTAAAAAGAATATTGACAAAAAAAAAATATGACAGACATGAACAAACGACAACCACTGAACTACAGGCTCCTGACTTTGGATTTGAACCGAAAGAACGTGGCTGGGTTAAACAAGTTGAAGACACCAACCAATCCCCAAACAGTTAATTTTTTTGAAATTTTGCGTTCAAAATTCATTTTTTTTTTTTAAACACTTTAATTTTTTTTTATTGGTAATATCAATTTCAATGTGAAATTACGCATGGCTACAATTATTTGTCGATGAACCATTATAACGGTCATAATAATATTCAAATCAAGGAAAAACACAGAAAACAATAATAATTGAAAATGGTTCCTGTTAAACATCGTGAACATTAGTGTTAGTTCACACTAAGTTAAAAAAAAAAGCATTTGATTCGTCAACATTTTTCGTTAACTTCCTTCGTGTTTAAGTTTAGGGGAAACATAAAACGGAAATGTACTCTTTGGTAATGATTTTTTTTATTATGTTGTTTATATCCACTAAATATAACACGTACCTTATTTCAAAATAAACCCAAAGATTAAATTTAAATAGCTTTTTCAGTATCCAAATTGAAAGCAAATCAGCGTTGTTTTTTTCTGGTCAATGTACAGAATAAATTCTAAAGTATGTTTTTAGGACAATAGACAATTTTCCATGTTTATTGTTTTCAAAATCATCGCAAAAATCTAGAAGTTTGATAAATACAAAGAAGATTTTCCACATATTCTTACAGCAAAAATATCTCCCATCACTATACATTATTACACTTGAATACAGTTGTGCACAATTTAGAATTTGCTTGTTTGGTCATTTCATCATGTATTAAACTAATATTAGTAAACATCAAATTACTTATATGAACAATATTTAAGAATATATTTATACTAAAACACACCCGCGAAATCGCGGGCATTTAGAGCTTGGTTGAAAATATTTAAACTGTTCCCTTTTTTCCGTTATTTTATTTTGTTTTCTGCTAATTTCCATTATTTTCGCGTTTCTGTATACTCGTGTATGAACATACGTATATTATAAATAGAGTGTATTTGCTATCAACTATCAATTCCAAGTTTCTTCTCCACGGCGATCACTGCTATATAATATGGAGAGTTTTATTGTAGTAAAATCATAGTATACATGCAGATAAACGCGAAATTAATTGTCCTGTCCCCGTGTACTTATGAAAATTATGTGCAAGTGTAAACCCGGATGTCTTGTATATGACTTAAAACTCAGTCTGATGACGGAAACAATATGCGGACATCTTTATGTTCGTTTTTCTCCCAAAATAACCAAAACTGAATAATCATAAGAAAGGATGACAAATGCGACTATACATGGTACCTATAGGACACAGAGGCATGATGATGATTAATTTTTTGTGGAAGGAAGAGAAGCGACACACAAAATGAGGTCTTCTCGTTTAATAGTATAGATATATTGTTTGCTTATATATACAATACGAATGATGGTGTGGACAAAATATTTACTATATGTTCCGAGTCTGGATTTTTGTCGTTCGTTGCCATAACTTTTATTCGTAAGAATCGTGTTTCAATGGCAGTTTGTTGATGAATTCTACTAAATGTGTAACCCGACGAATGATGTTATTTTCTGTTGTTTTTATATGTTTTCCTTGAGGGGAGATAGCTCGGATAACTTGTATGGCGGAATGTGTGGGGAATTTACCGATTTTACATTTTAGTCAGAAAACGAGTCACTCCAATTTTTACATTTCATTTTCTGAAGCACCTAATAGGAATTATCTTCTCATCAATCATCTTAATTTTTTTCTATTAAACTAAATACGTTTTCCATGTGGACAAAATTTGACAATTAATTATAAAAAAGAAGATGTGGTATGATTGCCAATGAGACAACTCTCCACAAGAGACCAAAATGACACAGACAATAACAACTATAGGTCACCGTACGGCCTTCAACAATGAGCAAAGCCCATACCGCATATAAAAGCCATAAAAGGCCCCCAAATGACAATGTAAAAAAATTCAAACGAGAAAACTAACGGCCTAATTTATGTACAAAAAAATGAACGAAATACAAATATGTAAGCATACTTGTACATTGTAGCTTCGTGACTCATATTTTCATACCATTTGAAAAAAAGCATGATATTAAGGTTAACACATTAAACAGGATTTATAAAAAAGATACTATTAACACCCAATCCTTGAAAAGACCTTGACATATTAATTACTGTTCCAGCTAAGAGTCAGGCAGAGCATGGTACATTGATATCACAAAATTGCATCTTAAGTTCTTTTTTTATAACACCTTACCCATATTATTATTTTTCATTGTTCAAATCTTTTTAATTTTTCACCGTTTCCATGGTAACGCAAGATAAGGTAACACTGCTTGAAAGGTCATTGAAAACATCAAAATACACTAATTTGACTATGTTTTTAATGCAAAATAATCAAATCCAGTTAAGAAATGGCAAAAAACAACTAAAGTATATGTTAAAAAGTTACATTTAAGAATGCATTTCTATACATGAACATCTCCTATCTTACTTTCTATGTTAACACTAATGTTTTCTGTTGAACATATAATCATAGAAAGCGAAATTGTCCAAAAAGGCTGTTTTTTTTACATTTTTGAACAATGGTTTCAAGAAAAAACACATTCACATGAACATTTCATTTATTGATATTAAAAAAAAATGCTGTTTTTGAATATTTTGATGAAAAAAAAAATCGTGTTTTTTTTTATTTTTTACCGGAAAAAAGTTTATCAAAATAACTTCAAATTTCACGGTACAACAAATAACTATTTTGATCCTTGAAATTGACAATTAAAAAAAATATTTACTTAAGTAAACTGAATCAAAACATTTGTCAATCAAATACTTCAGTTATCAATTCTGTTAATTGTTTTCAACTTTTGATGACCTTGACCTTAATATAATGACCTTCAATATATTGCCTAACTGCTAAAATTTAAGAAAAAATGGGATCATCGGAACCCTTTTTTGCTATTTTACAATACAATGCTTCATACAATGAAGACCAGCAAAATAACATGAACTTGGTTAGAATTATAAGTTAATGGCAACATGAACAATAAGTTGTCTACATGGGTGTTAGTATTTAAAAGATTAAACAAGCTTCTGTGCAAGTTTGGTACAAACCCAGGATACTTTAAGAAAGTTATTAAAATTTTAAAAACTTTAACCACAGAGTGAATGTAATATTTCCCGGCAGAAAAACTAAGTCCATTTATATAAGTAAAATACGGAAAAAATGGAATTTCATTTTTACAAAATTTACTTCTGGATACTATCTTATGATCATAAACAAGCTCCTGTCCCAGTTTGGTAGAAATCCAGGATAGTTTAAGAAAGTTATTAAAATTTCAAAAACTTTAACCACAGAGTGAATATTAGTGGACGCCGCCGAGGACGACGACGACGCCGACGGAATGTAGGATCGCTATGTCTCGCTTTTTCGACTAAAGTCGAAGGCTCGACAAACATTCATATGCCATAATCCAAAAGATAGTCAGATTGTTATGATATCTTGAGGGTGTGTAGTTTTCATCCTTCTAATTTATTTAATCTAACTACACCTTGCATCAAGCTACTATATATATATATATCTAAAGCTTTAGAGGAAGAGTAAAATTGGAAAAAATCACAAAACATTGACCTTTAAAGTTATGGCAACTACTGACGAGGTTACTGACTTAGAACTGATATATAGAAATAAGTTGACCACAACATAATGTCGTATGCATGAATTCTTTTGTTACTGTTCTTCTTTGTCGTAAGGTGTCCGCCTCATTTTGATATAACATATTGATACAACGTTCTGAAAATCATTTTCAAGTTTAATGGTAGTGTTTTATATGCCAAATGTATAAACTTTTTTATGAAAATAAGAATAATGTTTTTATTGCCAAAAAACAACTATCCTGTCGAGACAATTATTATTTTATACACTACAGACATGAGTTAACTTAGAGATAACGTAAAAACCATTTCGTTCAAAAGAATCAACTTCAACCAAATAATAAATGTGTAAATGACAACACGGACAAAAGAGAATACATGGTATATGGACATATGGACATAATTTTTATTTTTGTGGGAGACGTTGATCCACTCCATCTACGTTATCTAATTCCTTTCATATTAATAAGGATAAAGGAACATGTAGGCATGTATCAATGAGACAGCAACACAACAAACATACATTCTTCACCAACAGATCGGTTACGTTGATAGACCAATGTTATAAATCATAGACTTAAAATGTCAAGAGCACCATAATATAAATGAACGAATATTGCAACCGGAATCTTAGATCCAAATTGCCGAACAATATTGCATTCATCATATTATTATCAATATAACAAATTGTAAAATGAAACGTGATCAGAATAAATATATTAATACTGCCATTATCGAATATTGTTTTTCTTTAAAAATGTACCCATGTGTTTGATAAACCATCAATTTAACGGTTGAGACTAACTGACAGAAAAATAAACGAATGATACCTATTTTCAATACAGGTGTCGCAGGCTAATCTTCTTTTATACAGTTTGTGCTCTGTGCTGTTGGTCCTCTGTCCATAGTTGGGGAATTTTGAGCATCCACAAACAGGTTCGACTCTGATACATTCGTTGTTTGTATGACCGTACATAGAATTAAATTGAGAATGGAAATGTGGAATGTGTCAAAGAGACAACAACCCGACCAACGAGCAGACAACAGCCGAAGGCCAATAAATGGGTCTTCAATGCAACGAGAAACTCCCGCACGCGGAGTAGGTCCTCAGCTGGCCCCTAAATAAAATGTTGTACTAGTTCAGTGAAATTTGTCGTCACACTAAACTCCAAAACATATAAATGAACTAATATTAAAAATTATACAAGACTAACAAAGGCCAGAGGCTCCTGACATGGGACAGGCGCAAAAATGCAGCAGGGTTAAACATGTTTTCTGAGATCTGAACCCTCACCCTATACCTCTAGCCAATGTAGAATAAAGAAACACATAGCAATGCGTACAGTTATATCACTGGACACTTTTAATTTGCGAAACACTCATTTGCAAATCCGCCGCCGCCTCTCCTTAGAGCTATATAACCAAAATGTGCGGAATTACATGGGATTCAATAAATTCATTGCTTTTCTGCTGTTATTATTATATATATTTTGTAATTTGATTTAGAAAAACATGGGATTTTCAATATCCCATGGGATTGACCATTATCCCATTTTTTGGGTCCCATGGGATAATTGTAGTCCCATGGGATATTTGTTGTCCCATGGGACAAAAAAATTCCCATGGGACTATAATTATCCCATGGGATTTTTAATATCCCATGGGACAAAATAAAATCCTATGGGATTCAAATTATAAATATACAGTAATGTGTATGTTACAATGAATTCTGCTTGGTAGTAAATTGTTTTAAGATGATTCTTTTTAGTTGAATATCTTTTTTTCCTTGGAAATGTTAATGCAATTATATTGTTCTATAACTGTTCAAAACTAAACTTTTAAACATCAAAGCAGATAATGTAAGTATCAATATATGTTTATTTATGAATTCTAGAATACTTTTTGAAACACAATGTTTTCCTATTTGGAATCAATGAAAACTCTATTATTAGGCTTAACATACTAGTAGTTTTACATAAATCTAATTTTTTCAGGATATCCCTCCACCCAAAAATTAATAGTTTCTTATCATCCAGCATTGTGTGATCGTAATGCATAGTCCACTTTTGGCCATTCAGCACAGAACATTGTTATTAGTGTGGTTTTAATATCTTTAGAACTTCAATTCATTGACTGAGTGATGAAAATAATAACTGATCTGACTTTTGTCTTTGAATTTATTCTGGTCTTGTTTCTGTGTTTTCTCCTTTTATTCTAAGTGATGAATTTCAATCCTTCTGAAAAGAACCAATAAAATCCGAAGTTATGGATAATAAAAATTGTTTGCATATAACATATGATTTTCAATAAAAATAGCTATTCGGTATGGATTTTACTGATTGTTGAATGTTGTCCAGTGTCATCAGTTGCTAATCTCCTTCATCCTTTGGTCTCTGATGGAGAGTTGTCAAATTAGCAATATACCACATCTTCCTATTCTAATATTATATAACAATCAATTTATGTATTTTCTTTATAACATTTGGGTATTTTCCACAGTTATATATATATATATATATATATAGAGTCTATAAGAATCTACCAACCAGTAACACAATCTTTTAGACTCATATATATATATATATATATATAGATCAATGTTAAAACTTTAGGCAATTAAACTAACATTCCATTTTTCACAAGAATTTGCAATATATTATACAAAACGCCAACAATAGAAACAGCACTTCTTTAAGCTTCTGAAGTTCTGAAAGAGTTCCACTTGTGTTTTATTTCAATGAGAAAATACCTTGAACTCTTTGGACATGTTGGAAATTATAACATTGATACAAAAATTATATTGTTTTTCTTCTTATTTTTGTGTTGTTCGGTTGCTGTCTCATTATTATATATGGTTATACATATATCCTAAATCTTCTTTTGTTAATACTTAATTATTTATAGTAAAATGGGATATTTTTATTTTGATAATCTCAAAACATTATTATTCTATCAAATAACTTATTTCCAAGTTCACACAACACCAATGTGTCAGTTATTAATTTTAAGACATGTATAAACATGATCAACAAGCAGTTGACAGGATGTCATGCAAAAATCTCACTTATATTAAACTTTCACAAAAACTCCATACTCAGCGAGTACTATTAAAGTTCTTAGTACAGGACAAATTCCTAGTACAGGACACCATGCCTGGCAAACACTAGCATGTGTCAATGTCTAGTCAATCATGTAATCAGTCTCAAATCTTAGTTTGGCACTGAATTTAAAAGTTCACCACATAATGAACATGTGTATGAAATTCAACTTCATGGTAAGCTATGTACCTTAACCTAAAACTTAAACCTAAGAATGTACTATAATTTCACATTATGACATTTCTATGTTCAGTGATCCATAAAATCAGGGTAAAAACAGTAAATGTGGTGTATAATGTATAAACAAGAGTGCACATATTGAAATGTTGCGCCTTCTTTACTAATCATTGATATCATGTTGATAGTCCTAAATATAAAGCTTTACTACAACTATCACATAAACTCAACATGGTCCAAGAAAATGAATTCAAGGTCATATAAACCCGACAAGAAATACATGTACACCTTACAATCATTCAATATACTAAATACAGTTGACCTATTGCTTATAGTTTCTAAGAAGTAGACTTAACCAAGAAAACTAAACATTGACCAATGAACCATGGAAATGAGATGAAGGTCAGATGAACCATGCCAGGCAGACATGTACAGCTTACAATCCTTCCATACAACACATATAGTTGACCTATTGCTTATAGATTAAGAAAAACAGACCAAATCACAAAAACTTAACACTGAGCAATGAACCGTGAAAATGAGGTCAAGGTCAAATAAACCCTAATAGGATAACATGAGCATCATAAAATGTTTCCATACACCAAATATAGTTGACCTATTGCATTTAGTATTAGAAAAAAAAGACCAAGACTCGAAAATTTAACTTTGACTACTGAACCATGAAAAAGAGGTCAAGGTCAGATGACACCTGCCAGCTAGACATGTACACCTTACAATCATTCCATACACCAAATATAGTAGACCTATTGCATACAGTATAAGAAAAACAGACCAAAACACAAAAACTTAACTATAACCACTGAACCATGAAAATGAGGTCAAGGTTAGATGACACCTGCCAGTTGGTCATGTACACCTTACAGTCCTTCCATACACCGAATATACTAGACCTATTGCTTATAGTATCTGAGATATGGACTTGACCACCAAAACTTAACCTTTAATATAAAAAAGAAGATGCGGTATGATTGCCAATGAGACAACTCTCCACAAGAGACCAAATGACACAGAAATCAACAACGATAGGTCATCGTACGGCCTTAAACATTGAGCAAAGCCCGTTCCGCACAGTCAGCTATAAAAGGCCCTGAAATGACAATGTAAAACAATTCAAACGAGAAAACTAACGGCCTAATTTATGTAAAAATGAACGAAAAACAAATATGTAACACATAAACAAACGACAACCACTGAATTACAGGCTCCTGACTTGGGACAGGCACATACATACAGATTGTAGCGGGGTTAAACATGTTAAAGGAATCCCAACCCTTCCCCTAACGTGGGACAGTGGTGTAACAGTACAACATAGGAACGAACTATAAAAATCAGTTGAAAGAGGCTTAACTCATCAGATAGATAAAAATACAAATACTACAAATACAAGTGGACGTGGCCGGGTACTTGTACATCCAAACAACAAAAAGACACTAAGTACAGATCTGAGAGTACTCGCAGTTACTGACAGCTAGTTCAAAGCCACTAACAACTAATAAAAAAAATCATGCATCTAAGACTAAGTTCTTGTTCACTGATCCATGAAATGAGGTCAAGGTCAAGTGAAAACTCTCTGACGAGCATGAGGACATTGCAAGGTACGCACATACCAAATATAGTTATCCTATAACTCATAATAAGAGAAATTAACATTACAAACAAATCTGAACTTTTTTTTCAAGTAGTCACTGAACCATGAAAATGAGTTCAAGGACAATGGACATGTGACAAACAAAATTCGTATCATGAGGCATCTATATACAAAGTATGAAGCATCCAAGTCTTCCACCTTCTAAAATATAAAGCTTTTAGGAAGTTAGCTAACGCCACCGCCGTAGCCCCAGCCGGATCATTATCCCTATGTCGAGCTTTCTGCGACAAAAGTCGCAGGCTCGACAAAAATACATGAACATTTTAAAGTACTAAATGAGTATATACATGTAAAACCACAAGTTACTAACTGAAGTTCATGGTGAACTGTAACCAAAAACTTTAATTGAATACAATTTAGAGAAAGACAGATGAATGCACAAACACTATCAAAACAGAGCATAAAACTTACCGAACAAGATGTTTTACATTTATTCTTCAGAAGCAGGAAAATTGAAGTGTTTCTTTTCTTTCTCTGCCCTCCATGATAAAAACTTCAAATTCATTCATGCAAAATATGAAAATCTGCAAAAGTAGTACCTTGTACCTCAGCTTATCCACATTATGACTTTTGAACTGCATTGTTCTTTTCATCTTGCTGGCAACCTAAACATAAAAAAATGATAAACACATAATTCTGGATTAACTTCGTGTATTTATTTTTGTTGGTACAAACAATTTTTTCCAACTTTAAACGAAAACATCATTACAAAAAAAGGACGTCATACTAACCTCCGAAATATTTAAACAAACCAAAATTAATACTTGATTAAGATCTTGTCATAAATGTATAGCAGGGATACCTCTTATTTTTGAAGATCATATGTCTATTGCATACTTATATTCCTTTGTACAAGAGTATGCATATATGTTGTACCAACAAAAATAAATACACTTCAATTTTCCTGCTTCTGAAGAATAAATATAAAACATCTTGTTCGGTAAGTTTTATGCTCTGTTTTGATAGTGTTTGTGCATTCATCTGTCTTTCTCTAAATTGTATTCACTTAAAGTTTTTGGTTACAGTTCACCATGAACTTCAGTTAGTAACTTGTGGTTTTACATGTATATACTCAACATTTAGTACTTTAAAATGTTCATGTATTTTTGTCGAGCCTGCGACTTTTGTCGCAGAAAGCTCGACTTAGGGATAGTGATCCGGCGGGGGTTACGGCGGTGGCGTTAGCTAACTTCCTAAAAGCTTTATATTTTAGAAGGTGGAAGACCTGGATGCTTCATACTTTGTATATAGATGCCTCATGATACGAATTTTGTCTGTCACATGTCCATTGTCCTTGAACTCATTTTCATGGTTCAGTGACTACTTGAAAAAAAAAGTCCAGATTTTTTGTAATGTTAATTTCTCTCTTATTATGAGTAATAGGATAACTATATTTGGTATGTGCGTACCTTGCAATGTCCTCATGCTCGTCAGAGAGTTTTTTTTTCTTGACCTAGACCTCATTTCATGGATCAGTGAACAAGAACTTAGTCTTAGATGCATGATTTTTTTTATTAGTTGTTAGTGGCTTTGAACTAACTGTCAGTAACTGCGAGTACTCTCTGATCTGTACTTAGTGTCTTTTTGTTGTTTGGATGTACAAGTACCCGGCCACGTCCACTTGTATTTGTAGTATTTGTATTTTTATCTATCTGATGAGTTAAGTCTCTTTCAACTGATTTTTATAGTTCGTTCTTATGTTGTACTGTTACACCACTGTCCCAGGTTAGGGGGAAGGCTGCGATCCCTCTAACATGTTTAATCCCGCCACATTCTGTATCACTATTATCAACCACAGACATGATATTTTTCTCAATTTGCCTAAATCGTACTTGTGGTGGAAGTTGAAGGTGGTGGACGTGGTTTTTTATCGAGCGATAATTTTTACCGTTTACAGAATACCTGAACATTTTATTGTGCTGAGAGTGCAGGAATACACATACAATACAAATTTGTCACTTATTCAAAAAGAATTTTGCAAATAATTGGTCACATTTCGATTTTACCAACAAACAAACAAATTATACGTGACGCGCCAATCATTCAAAATGGCGGGTTTTTACAAAAGTTTATACTGCAGCCATGTGTTCCCATAAATTTACTTAATAAGTAATAAGTTTATTCCAATTGTTTATATTACATATTATCCTATGTATATTTCCTTTTTATTTTTATTACTTTAAGTGCACTTGACTGATTTTACATTTATTCACTGACCAAGTGTGATTTCTTTATTGGACACTTAACACCCTTGTATAGTTTATCCTCCATATTTATTATTTACAAAAGACTCATATTCTAGCAGCTTTTACACTTATATACATCATATCCATTATAAAAAAAAATAGTCACCTAGTCAAGTCTATGTAGTGTTTGGGTATGCAACAACATACTAAAATTTACTAAAATAAATAGACCTAAACTTTTTGTATTAACAAAGTTACAACTGTTAAACCAAAGCCTGTGCTTTTTTGCTATTGCTTTCAGCTGTCTTTTTATTTATTTAGTTTTAAATTTATTAAAAAAAGCAACTGTCTACTAGGGTAAGCGGAAGAATGTAAGTACTTGTCAAATATTGTACTGAATAGGAACGCAAATGACTGAACATTAGCTAGAAAAATACCTCAAAAAAACTTTCACTCCGCCTATTGGTCCGTCTAGACTCATACCAGTTGTGTTGTCCGACATCAAGGCAAGATATTTACAAAGTGAATGTAAACTGTCACCTGACGTTGATATTAAATGGTGGTTTAAATCTGGTCAAACATCAACAGATGGTCTTGCTTGGTTAAAAGACAACAGAGGCTCCTGACTTGGGACAGGCGCAAAAATGCAGCAGGGTTAAACATGTTTTCTGAGATCTCAACCCTCACCCTATACCTCTAGCCAATGTAGAATAAAGAAACACATAGCAATGCGTACAGTTATATCACTGGACACTTTTAATTTGCGAAACACTCATTTGCAAATCCGCCGCCGCCTCTCCTTAGAGCTACAGTGTCGTGTATATAACCAAAATGTGCGGAATTACATGGGATTTAATAAATTCATTGCTTTTCTGCTGTTATTATTATATATATTTTGTAATTTGATTTAGAAAAACATGGGATTTTCAATATCCCATGTGATAGGGCAAATCCCATGGGATTGACCATTATCCCATTTTTTTTGGGTCCCATGGGATAATTGTAGTCCCATGGGATATTTGTTGTCCCATGGGACAAAAAAATTCCCATGGGACTATAATTATCCCATGAGATTTTTAATATCCCATGGGACAAAATAAAATCCTATGGGATTCAAATTATAAATATACAGTAATGTGTATGTTACAATGAATTCTGCTTGGTAGTAAATTGTTTTAAGATGAATCTTTTAGTTGAATATCTTTTTTCCTTGGAAATGTTGATGCAATTATATTGTTCTATAACTGTTCAAAACTAAACTTTTAAACAACAAAGCAGATAATGTAAATATCAATATATGTTTATTTATGATTTCTAGAATACTTTTTTGAAACACAATGTTTTCCTATTTGGAATCAATGAAAACTCTATTATTAGGCTTAACATACTAGTAGCTTTTTACATAAATCTAATTTTTTTTCAGGATATCCCTCCACCCAAAAAAATAATAGTTTCTTATCATCCAGCATTGTGTGATCGTAATGCATAGTCCACTTTTCGGCCATTCAGCACAGAACATTGTAATTATTGTGGTTTTAATATCTTTAGATATTTAATAGAACTTCAACTCATTGACTGAGTGATGAAAATAATAACTGATCTGACTTTTGTCTTTGAATTTATTCTGGTCTTGTTTCTGTGTTTTCTCCTTTTATTCTAAGTGTTGAATTTCAATCCTTCTGAAAAAGAACCAATAAAATCCGAAGTTATGGATAATAAAAAATTGTTTGCATATAACATATGATTTTCAATAAAAATAGCTATTCGGTATGGATTTTACTGATTGTTGAAGGTTGTCCAGTGTCATCAGTTGCTAATCTCCTTCATCCTTTGGTCTCTGATGGAGAGTTGTCAAATTAGCAATATACCACATCTTCCTATTCTAATATTACATAACAATCAATTTATGTATTCTTCTTTATAACATTTGGGTATTTTCCCCAGTTATTATATATATATATATATAGATCAATGTTAAAACTTTAGGCAATTTAACTAACATTCCATTTTTCACAAGAATTTGCAATATATTATACAAAACGCCAACAATAGAAACAGCACTTCTTTAAGCTTCTGAAGTTCTGAAAGAGTTCCACTTGTGTTTTATTTCAATGAGAAAATACCTTGAACTCTTTGGACATGTTGGAAATTATAACATTGATACAAAAAATTATATTGTTTTTTTTTTCTTATTTTTGTGTTGTTCGGTTGCTGTCTCATTATTATATATGGTTATACATATATCCTAACTCTTCTTTTTGTTAATACTTAATTATTTATAGTAAAATGGGATATTTTTTATTTTGATAATCTCAAAACATTATTATTCTATCAAATAAATTATTTCCAAGTTCACAAAACACCAATGTGTCAGTTATTAATTTTAAGACATGTATAAACATGATCAACAAGCAGTTGACAGGATGTCATGCAAAAATCTCACTTATATTAAACTTTCACAAAAACTCCATACTCAGCGAGTACTATTAAATTTCTTAGTACAGGACAAATTCCTAGTACAGGACACCATGCCTGGCAAACACTAGCATGTGTCAATGTCTAGTTAATCATGTAATCAGGCTCAAATCTTAGTTTGGCACTGAATTTAAAAGTTCACCACATAATGAACATGTGTATGAAATTCAACTTCATGGTAAGCTATGTACCTTAACCTAAAACTTAAACCTAAGAATGTACTATAATTTCACATTATGACATTTCTATGTTCAGTGATCCATAAAATCAGAGTAAAACAGTAAATGTGGTGTATAATGTTTCAACAAGAGTGCACATATTGAAATGTTGCGCCTTCTTTACTAATCATTGATATCATGTTGATAGTCCTAAATATAAAGCTTTACTACAACTATCATATAAACTCAACATGGTCCAAGAAAATGAATTCAAGGTCATATAAACCCGACAAGAAATACATGTACACCTTACAATCATTCAATATACTAAATACAGTTGACCTATTGCTTATAGTTTCTAAGAAGTAGACTTAACCAAGAAAACTAAACATTGACCAATGAACCATGGAAATGAGATGAAGGTCAGATGAACCATGCCAGGCAGACATGTACAGCTTACAATCCTTCCATACAACACATATAGTTGACCTATTGCTTATAGATTGAGAAAAACAGACCAAAACACAAAAACTTAACACTGAGCAATGAACCGTGAAAATGAGGTCAAGGTCAAATAAAACCTAATAGGATAACATGAACATCATAAAATGTTTCCATACACCAAATATAGTTGACCTATTGCATTTAGTATTAGAAAAAAAGACCAAAACTTGAAAATTTAACTTTGACTACTGAACCATGAAAAAGAGGTCAAGGTCAGATGACACCTGCCAGCTAGACATGTACACCTTACAATCATTCCATACACCAAATATAGTAGACCTATTGCATACAGTATAAGAAAAACAGACCAAAACACAAAAACTTAACTATAACCACTGAACCATGAAAATGAGGTCAAGGTTAGATGACACCTGCCAGTTGGTCATGTACACCTTACAGTCCTTCCATACACCGAATATACTAGACCTATTGCTTATAGTATCTGAGATATGGACTTGACCACCAAAACTTAACCTTTAATATAAAAAAGAAGATGCGGTATGATTGCCAATGAGACAACTCTCCACAAGAGACCAAATGACACAGAAATCAACAACGATAGGTCATCGTACGGCCTTAAACATTGAGCAAAGCCCATTCCGCACAGTCAGCTATAAAAGGCCCTGAAATGACAATGTAAAACAATTCAAACGAGAAAACTAACGGCCTAATTTATGTAAAAAAAATGAACGAAAAACAAATATGTAACACATAAACAAACGACAACCACTGAATTACAGGCTCCTGACTTGGGACAGGCACATACATACAGAATGTAGCGGGGTTAAACATGTTAAAGGAATCCCAACCCTCCCCCTAACGTGGGACAGTGGTGTAACAGTACAACATAGGAACGAACTATAAAAATCAGTTGAAAGAGGCTTAACTCATCAGATAGATAAAAATACAAATACTACAAATACAAGTGGACGTGGCCGGGTACTTGTACATCCAAACAACAAAAAGACACTAAGTACAGATCTGAGAGTACTCGCAGTTACTGACAGCTAGTTCAAAGCCACTAACAACTAATAAAAAAAATCATGCATCTAAGACTAAGTTCTTGTTCACTGATCCATGAAATGAGGTCAAGGTCAAGTGAAAACTCTCTGACGAGCATGAGGACATTGCAAGGTACGCACATACCAAATATAGTTATCCTATAACTCATAATAAGAGAGAAATTAACATTACAAAAAATTTGAACTTTTTTTTCAAGTAGTCACTGAACCATGAAAATGAGTTCAAGGACAATGGACATGTGACAGACAAAATTCGTATCATGAGGCATCTATATACAAAGTATGAAGCATCCAGGTCTTCCACCTTCTAAAATATAAAGCTTTTAGGAAGTTAGCTAACGCCACCGCCGTAACCCCCGCCGGATCACTATCCCTATGTCGAGCTTTCTGCGACAAAAGTCGCAGGCTCGACAAAAATACATGAACATTTTAAAGTACTAAATTTTGAGTATATACATGTAAAACCACAAGTTACTAACTTGGTTGGTGAACTGTAACCAAAAACTTTAAGTGAATACAATTTAGAGAAAGACAGATGAATGCACAAACACTATCAAAACAGAGCATAAAACTTACCGAACAAGATGTTTTACATTTATTCTTCAGAAGCAGGAAAATTGAAGTGTATTTATTTTTGTTGGTACAACATATATGCATACTCTTGTACAAAGGAATATAAGTATGCAATAGACATATGATCTTCAAAAATAAGAGGTATCCCTGCTATACATTTATGACAAGATCTTAATCAAGTATTAATTTTGGTTTGTTTAAATATTTCGGAGGTTAGTATGACGTCCTTTTTTTGTGATGTCCCAGGTTAGGGGGAGGGCTGGGATCCCTCTAACATGTTTAATCCCGCCACATTCTGTATCACTATTATCAACCACAGACATGATATTTTTCTCAATTTGCCTAAATCGTACTTGTGGTGGAAGTTGAAGGTGGTGGACGTGGTTTTTTATCGAGCGATAATTTTTACCGTTTACAGAATACCTGAACATTTTATTGTGCTGAGAGTGCAGGAATACACATACAATACAAATTTGTCACTTATTCAAAAAGAATTTTGCAAATAATTGGTCACATTTCGATTTTACCAACAAACAAACAAATTATACGTGACGCGCCAATCATTCAAAATGGCGGGTTTTTACAAAAGTTTATACTGCAGCCATGTGTTCCCATAAATTTACTTAATAAGTAATAAGTTTATTCCAATTGTTTATATTACATATTATCCTACGTATATTTCCTTTTAATTTTTATTACTTTAAGTGCACTTGACTGATTTTACATTTATTCACTGACCAAGTTTGATTTCTTTATTGGACACTTAACACCCTTGTATAGTTTATCCTCCATATTTATTATTTGCGAAAGACTCATATTCTAGCAGCTTTTACTCTTATATACATCATATCCATTATAAAAAAAAAATAGTCACCTAGTCAAATCTATGTAGTGTTTGGGTGTGCAACAACATACTAAAATTTACTAAAATAAATAGACCTAAACTTTTTGTATTAACAAAATTACAACTGTTAAACCAAAGCCTGTGCTTTTTTGCTATTGCTTTCAGCTGTCTTTTTATTTATTTAGTTTTAAATTTATTAAAAAAAGCAACTGTCTACTAGGGTAAGCGGAAGAATGTAAGTACTTGTCAAATATTGTACTGAATAGGAACGCAAATGACTGAACATTAGCTAGAAAAATACCTCAAAAAAACTTTCACTCCGCCTATTGGTCCGTCTAGACTCATACCAGTTGTGTTGTCCGACATCAAGGCAAGATATTTACAAAGTGAATGTAAACTGTCACCTGAAGTTGATATTAAATGGTGGTTTAAATCTGGTCAAACATCAACAGATGGTCTTGCTTGGTTAAAAGACAATTTGGCTTCAAAAATTGGTCATCTTGATAATATTTCCCTTTACGTGTGGTTGGGTACCTGCGACATTACAGAATATAGTCGTCATGATAAGGTTATCACACTCAAAGATAACCCTGAGGAAGCAGCTTCACAACTTATAAATAATCTCAAAGAAATTGATACCCTTTTGGCTGAATATCCTGGTTGTAAAATCACATTTCTCGAAATCCCAATATTTTCTATATACGTTTGGAACCGGCTTCACGATCATCCTGATCCCAACAGATTTAAAGCAGACGACAATACATTAATTAAACAAATACTAGTTGTAAATGACCAGATAAGAGCTTTAAACAACGAGCATTCGTCAAGATCTCCAAGCTTTTCTCAGCCGATATTTATCATTCAATTGCACGTAACTCGAAAAACACACACAGGCATGGTAGAGACTTATATAACTTCAATTTATACCTTGATGGCATTCATCCAAAAAGTGCGCTAGCTAGAGTATGGCTTCGTAAATTAGCTCACAGAATTAAATTTGACTGTTGGTAAAAATATACTATTATAGACAATTTAGTTCTATTTAAATTTTAATATACAACAAATCTACATTCCATTTTACACTAAAAACTGTATAGGGCGATGGTGGGACTTACCACAACGTCCCTACAGTATTCGCATTAAATATTGTGATGGACATATAATAATTATATTGAATATTGCAACATTCTTATCATTTACTTTATAAGTAATCAGAATTTTAAAGATGGATATCCAACAATATAAAGTTAATAATATACAAAATAAACAACTTGGACAGTGCACATGTACTTGCTTAAAGTAGTTATAACAACAACTACACTCTTAATGTAGAAAAATCACTGAAAAAGAAGCTCGAAAGTACTAAAAGATCTGTAATAGAGTATGCTTACACTGGCGGTGGCGTTACAATCAAAATGGACACCATATCTTTCGAACTATTCATATATTCTTTGGAGCAATATTTTAACAATCCTATTTTCAAGATCCATGATTACCGCAAAACCATAGCAACTGACAAAGGAGGAAACAATGTTCAATATACTTACCAAATATTTGACAATCCTACCAGTAGTTACACAATTAATGCATACTTAACGAAATGCAACTTAATAATCAATGGGAAAAATTGGGACAAATTGTTCGATAGAGATATTGAACACATACATAAGATCATGTCTAATACACAAATCAATGGTGCAAATATAAACACCGACCTTCTGAATAAAAACCTAGCATCAAAACTAATTAATACGCTAGATTGTCTCCAAAAATCAGCAACACGGTATCCTAGCTTATCTGAGAGCAAATCTACTAAAAGCTCAAATGAGGAAAAATGTATTAAGTGCAATAGGAACTGAAAATCTAGGGCAGTATTGTGCCATAACAATCATTGGGTACATTATAAATGTGACAAGTTGTCCGAAGATGTTATATCCTCCATTGAAAAGAATGATAAAACATATCAATGTAAAAGCTGTGACAGTACACAGGTAAATACACTTGACACATAGAAGGGCAATGGTGGGACTTACCACAACGTCCCTTCTGTGTTAAAGTACCACCAATCCCATATAACATGTACTAGTCCTGAAACACAGCTAAAACATATGGAAATAACATCCGATCAGACGAAACACATATTACCAGTGCAAGATCCCTACTTATAGAGGAGAACCTACTACAATGCTCTGTCTGTGATAAAGCCCTAGATGATACAGAAAATGTTTGTCCTGAGTGCAAATAAGTATGTCATGACAGCTGCCTTGATAACCATACAAATTCCTGTTACACTTGTCTTGGCTTGTTAGATCAGAGATCTGGTTTAAATACAACGGAAACAAATAACAAACTCCATACCTCTACAAATTCTATCTTGGTACAGGACGTTATTGATCAGTCTCTAGATGAATATCCAATATCTACAAATTCATTAAGTCAGTCTGATTGTCTCAACACACAGCTACCAAACTTTAATACTAAAAACTCACCAATATATATATATATCAGTTCTGGAAATTGCTGATCAAACCACATGCAAATCTACTGAATCTAATAGCCCTATAACTAAAAGTAAATGCATAAACATTGAATTAGCATGTACCAACACAGCCGCAGTACCAACAACTGCCACCCTACAGATGGACACAGATCATTCCAATCTGGAAGTTCCTATGCTCCATAATCAACATGTTATAAATTCTAGATAGACTATTCAAAGCTGAAAGTAGAAACCTAGAACTAGAACAATCTCTCAAAACCCTTAATCAATGTTTAGATAGCTCAGTAAAGAATCAAAACCACAATGATGTCAAGACAACAGACAACCATAAACAGAAGCAGCCAGCTGAAGATCTCATCAGAGGTATACATGAAAGAGTAACTGAGTATGTCCTGAAAAAAGTTGATCGGACACTTAGCCTACTTCAGTCCTTGGATATAGATAGTCATCAACAAGAGAAATCTACGTATGGCAATAGAGCTCCAACTAGCTCCGTCCAACACAATGTTGACTACACAAATCCACATTCTCAGAGCTACCCGTATAACACTCACTATTCCAGAGATAACAATGTTCCATTTACCAATTTTAATGATACATCACATTATCAGTGGGGCAATGGTGGGACTTACCACAACGTCCCTACTGATAGTCGTGATCCCTATTACCCATACTATCACAATTGGTATAATTATCAAGACAATAGCCATATGAGTTACTACCCGGAAACAAGAACTTCAGATTATAATATACATGGTAACTGGTGGGGCAATGGTGGGACCTACCACAACGTCCACCCAGAAACCTTTCATCATTCTTATAATCAGCATTCTGCAGAAAACCAGGTTTGCTTCTCAAATTTAATCTCACTTACTCCGACTCAACAATCTGCAAATTCTGTTAGTAATACGGAGGTAAAATGTAGAAAAAAAACATCTACACTAAGATTTCATAACCGTCGACTTACTCTACAGGTACTACAAATCAGACTCCAAAAGAGAAAGAAAGTTCTAAATTTTATGAAAACGACTCGTCTATGTATACCCATGTTGATAAAGCTTCACCAATGTTTCACGTTTCAAGAATAGGACAACCTCTATATTATTCACCAGACAAACCAGAGCAGGATTTTTTATACAAGGAACTGTTCCAATTCGAAAGGCACAAAATGATGTCCTAAACCCTGGCCCGGTTATTACTGAACAAATGAATTCACGTAGTGATGTAATAACTGATCATGATGTTTTAGATTTTAAAAATGACTGTATAAATGTACATTGTGTAAATAAAGATAAAGAAGTACGTAGCACCTCTACTCTGAGGATTTTAGATTTTAATTGCAAAAATATATTGACCTGTGGTCCACTATTTAAAGAGTTAGAGATAAGAATTGATATATTTCTTCTCCAAGAACACTGGTTATATGACTGCCAACTAAATATACTACAAGAACTACATAATGATTTCACTGAAACGGGTAAAGCAGTTGATTCTAATGATCCTATTCAACCCTATCACATGCCTCGTGGTTATGGAGGTGTAGCTATTTAATGGAAAAAGAATCTTTACATACTTGTTACAACTTTACCAATTGGAAATGAGAGAATACAATGTATTGAGTTGTCTGGAAATCAGAAACTATTATTTATTTCTATTTATCTTCCCTGTAAATCCTCAGATAATCATCTAAATGAGCTTCACGAATGTATTGACCAATTACATGAGATCATGGAAGTTTATAAAGCCACTCACCAGATAATTATTGGTGGAGATTTCAATGAAAATATTTTTAATGAAAATAACTCTAGAAAAAGATATATACTTCACTTCATGTCTGACCATAATTTGTCTGCTACAGAAGTTGGAATTACCTACACACATACCAGTGGCATATCATCTTCTGCAATTGATTATATACTTTTCCAAGAGAAATTTAGAGACTGCATGATAAATTTTGAAAAACCTGACATTATTTCAAACGTCTCGGATCATCTTCCAATTTTACTAAAACTAAAATATGAATTTCCTTACAGAAATTCTGAAATTCAAATACAGTCGACTATCAATCATAAGGTCGAATGGAACAAAATAGATAAAGATAAATATAAAAATCTAGTTGAAGAGGGTATCGCCTTATTAAAAGTCAAACCAATGAACCCTACTGAACTGGACGAAGCTTTTCAGACTCTCAACTATACTATAACTAAAGCTACATTGGTGGTTGCGCCTAAAAAGATAAAAAAAGATAAAAAAAGAAGAAATTACAAATTATGACTGAAAATATTTCTCAAGCAATATCAGAGAAAAAAATTGCGTTTTTTAAATGGAAACAAAATGGTCGTCCACCTGACCCCAACAATCCCTTTACTATTCAAAAGAAAATTATAACCTCCTCACTTCGGAAACAATGCAGAGTAGAAGCTGCACTTCACAGAATACAAGAACGTCAGAAAATCATAGACGCAGGGTATAATGATCCGGCACTTTTCTATAGCCTTATAAAAAAACAAAGAGGTAAACTTTCACGATTTATTGAGGAACTAACTGTAGATGAAGAAATTTTCCAATCCCCTGTAAATGTAATGAAGGGCTGGAATAAACATTTTGGAGATCTTGCAAAAAAATCCAACAATAACTCTTTTGACAGTAAATATCTAAATTCAATTGAAAAAGAAGCTACCCATATCATTAAAATGTGTAAAGATAAATATATACATCAGGAAATCACAACTGAAGAGATAAAAAAGGCTGTCTCAAAACTCAACACAAACAAAGCTGAGGACTTCTATGGTTTATCTGCTGAACATTTTATTCATGGAAGTGAGTCTTTATTACAACATTTACAACAACTTTTGAATGTTTGCTTTAAATTCTGTTACATACCTGATTTACTGAAAATTGGAACTTTATTTCCCGTGTTCAAAAATAAAGGGGATATAAAAAATGCCAAAAATTATAGAGGAATTACTATAACTCCAACATACTCAAAAATTATAGAAAAGATATTAAAAGAAAGAGAAAACCCGAAAATTATAATTTCCCAAAACCCGCTTCAAAAAGGATTCACTGAGGGCACTTCTCCACTGATTTGTGAACTTTTCATAGAAGAATTTAAAAGGGAAAGCAAAGATTTTAAACTTCCAGTCTACATAGCCTTATTAGATGGCAAGTCAGCTTTATGTTGAGGTACATGCTAATTTGATCCGTCGTATGTTCCAGATAGACTTAACGGAACAATCCATACTATTACTGAATAATCTATATGAAAATGCATCTTCTCTTATTAAATGGAATAATCTAATGTCGAAACAGATGTTCACTATTGACCAAGGGGTCCGTCAAGGAGGTCCATTCAGCGCTGACTTATATAAAATCTACATTAATCCATTGCTTAACATTTTAAGTACATCAGGTTTTGGTGGAAGAGTCGGGAACATCAATTGATGTGCTCCTACATGTGCTGACGATGTAGCACTTGTCTCCAATAACCCTCTAGAACTACAAACCATGATTAACATTGCTTTGGATTTTAGCAAAAGGAAGGATATTTATTGCAGCCTACAAAAAGCGTTGTTATACCAGTAAAAACCTGCCGTAAATTTTATGAAATCGAAGATGGATTTTGGAAATTAAATGGAAATAACATGCCAATCGTTCCGAACGCCTCCCATATAGGAATTCAAAAATCTAATAAAGACTCTGCTGACACAACAGTAAATGAAAATAAAAAGAAAGCACGTCGAGCAATGTACAGTCTAATGGGTACAGGCCTCCATGGAGAGAATAGATTAGATAGTAAAACCTCAATATCATTGATAAGAACTTATATTCTGCCAATATTAACTTATGGTTTGGAAATTTTATTACCAAAAGGAAAAATAGTCTTTAAATTCCAATGTAGCTGATTCTGCGGTTTATACCTTATCTGGTTAACTCCCTATTGAAGCTGAAATCCATGTCAAAGCTATCAATATATTTGGAAACATATCTAGAGCGAAATGTGATTCAATTGAATGGCGGCTAGCCGAAAGACAGCTACAGATAAAACCCCACAATAGTCACAGCTGGTTTATTGAAATTAAGGAATTATGCTTAAAATATGAAATTACTGACTTGTATGATTATTTAAACAACCCGTTATCAAAATTTCAATGGAAAAAGCTAGTTAAATCCAAAATTCATGACTATTGGACTTCATAAATTATTGATGAATCAAAAGGATATTCAACACTTAAATTCATGGACCATAAATATAACATTGGATCCGTACATCCTCTAGCAATTTCGGTCAGTGCAAATCTAAAGGACATCAAAAAAAATCCTGTACGTCTTAAAATTGCAACTGGAAATTATATCCTACAAACCCACAAAGCATCATTTTCAAAGAATCATATCAGTTCAATTTGTAAACTCCGTAGTAAAGCGGATGAAACAGTGAACACTTTATCCTGTTATGTGAAAAGTTAGAAGAGGCTAGAATACCACTTATGTCAAAAATCCTAAATAATGGAAGCTTGATCCTAGCTAAAGTTACAACCTCGTTTCCAGTTGATCTTATACAACTAATTATCAACCGTTCTGTTATGTAGACATTGATGTAAACAGAACTGCTTTTGAGGAAACCAGTAATATTTTAGAACCCCTGTGTAGACAGTTGCTTTATAATTTGCACAACAAGCGCTATGCTTTATTAGCTAATCTAGATAACCTAGGCAGTAGAAAATCTAACTTCTAAATGCTAACTAGTGTAGTATAGGTAGCTTGGCCCTGCAATGACATAAAGGGCACACATGGTCCCAGAATAAGTTGATGACGCATTGAAAGAACATTTTAATTTATTTCTATCAAAAGATTTTATTGTTTTATTTGTGCTGTGAAATATAATAACTGTTGAGGTGGCGGAAATTTTTATATTTTAATATATAAAGTGATGCGCGTTGTATTGTAAATTATCGTGTACTGACATTTTCCTCTATGTGAATGGAGGTGTGCCTTGCGATCACAGAATACCAGAGTTGTATTGCGGAATAACGATTTAGGCAAATTGAGAAAAATATCATGTCTGTGGTTGATAATAGTGTGTGTGCCTTAATTTTCTATACCTTCTTATTCAATATTTTTCCAATTTTGAGTACTGAGTGACGGCAAGTGTTGTAACGTATAGTGTACCAATGTCTTGATACCAATGTGCTATTTACAAGTGCGATCGAGGAATGCAGGGGAAAGAAACTTATCAATTATGTTTATTCTTAGCCTCTTTCCTCATATTTAAGCATTTCATTATTCTTTAATCTTTATTGTTTGCCTGTTATTCTCTATTCTGTTAACCCCCATCCATACCCTCTTATGTGGACTTAAGCTTTCGGTAGTTTATTTTATCCTATTTCTTTCTATGTGAATGTAAATATTATTTATCGCAAAACAAAAACTTACTAAATATTTTTTTCTGAAGTCCTCACCAGTTGCGGATCCAAAAAATGTCATAAGGAGGCACTAACTGTCATGCATAAAGAGGGGGCCTGCTTCAGTGATTCTCTAAATAATCAACCAATTTGTTTTCCAAAAAAGGGACGGGCCCCCATGCCCTCACCTTAATCCACCTCTACCCCCTTCCCACTTCGTATCCTTGAATTCAGATTCAAGATCTCTCTGACTAAAGTAAGTAAGTAAGTCACATTTGCTTATATCAGGTTTTTGAATTGAACTGGCGGATAGTTGTTTCATTACCAATCATACCACATCTCCTTATTTTTCATATTTTTTGGTGTATTGATGAATGTGTAAAGATGCAGCAATTGTGTAGATACATTTTAAAATACAGCACAAGAGATGCAGATTATATAAAACTTATAAGTCGAAGACATACTGACAACGCCATGGCAAAAACTTAAAAACGACCAAATGACGTACAACAGTCTATAAAACTTAACTATAGCATACAAAACGCAAACATTTAAAACACATAAGAAGCACCCAGACAGTCAAATAGAAATTAAAAGAATACATAATTTGAAAATTTTCAACTAGGCCTACAGCTATATTTTCTTATCATCTAAAGGTAAACATAGGTTCTGGTACTATGTGATAAGTCATTTTTCCATGCAGACCCAGTTTCATTGATACCTTGAACTTAAAGTGGTTTTATGCATATCAGCCAAGATTTTGTGTGTAATTTTATTAAACAATTCAACAATACACGTTCTAAACAGGTTAAATTCAATTTACAAATTTACAAATTCAGATCTACTGGCATTCAACACCCAACTACTTACTTGCTGTATATTGCTAACTTTGATTGTATATTGTCAATCCCTCAACATCGTGAATACGCCATGCGAGGTGTTGGCTATGTTTGATACAGGATGGCGGCTTGGAAGCGTAGAAAAAAATCCAGGTAAACGAAAGAGTAAAATGTTGTTGTTAAAAATTTTAAGTACTAAATTCCTAAATTTGTACTTAACTCCGTTCTACGGGTAACATGGTTGTTTGATATGAAAAAAGGATAAAAAGCATCCGGAAAAATTATCACATTATAAGTATTCGTAAATGGATATGAAAAAACTTAACAAGGAATAAGTATTGGTAAACGGACAGAAAGTCGCAGTACAAAAGTTTAAATTAATTATTTTACAATTGTTTAAATATATGAGAGAAAGTTCTTGACGAATTGACTTTATTTATAGATGGTATTTAGTTGAGGAAATGATTAATTCGCCTTCAAATAGTTTTTTTTTATCAATAACTTATTAAAAGGAGACATTTTTGACAGCATGAAGCCAGTTAATTACCAAACCACTTTGGCAGATTGTTTTCTTAACAATCATTGTTCAATATTAATATTCAAAAATAAATTTTGTTTACAAGTCCGTTTCCTTTTAAAAATGTTTCAGAAAAATACTGAAACGTTTTTAAAATTCAGTTTGTTCAAAGAAAAATATATCCCAAAACTAAATCGTGACTTTTTACTTGTTACTTTTTGTTGTACGTTCTAAGTGTCAATCCTAGCAAACACAAATTTGGAAATAAAATCGATTACAATGTAATTTTATAGAAGGGAAAAGGGGGGTTAATGAACAAATTATTACTATACTCACATACTTCTAAAAAGATTTGCATTTGAAAGCTGTCTATAGATAATGTTAAATTATTTCAGGAGTTTCAATTAATTTAGGAGAAAAAAAAAATATTATATACAGTTTAGTTTTCGACGCCTACTACTACAAACAAAAGTGATTCTCTTTGTAAATTTGGTACTTTAGTTTCGACTCAAAATTTCCTATTGAAATTGTTAGATGCCAAATATTTAGAAGATTGTATTTGTACTTTATGTTATGGTGGTGATATTGGCGACGCGATTCGTTATATTATAGCAAGGATTTGTACAAATCCTTGATTATAGAATGTTCGGCAATAGACGAAAGTAGACAAACCCTATTTAAACGGGGTTTTGATCTCCAAAGACGCCACATTTTACATCGAATAAGATCTATATTTTTTAACGTTTTCAAATGAAATTACTTGAATTGAAAATTTCCCGACTATGTGAAGATTTCTTATATTTCTAAATGGCTTTAATTATTACATAGAAAACGAAAAATTTATTTAACTTTTTTTTGTAAAAACAATATTCATGTATTTTTATAATTTTTCAAAGGAAACATTGGTTTTTTTTTTTTTTTTTGTTTGCAAAGTTTACTTGTATGTGTTTATAACCATCACCAATCATTCCTAATTATTAAAGATCAAACGACCTAATCAAAATGATGATTGGTATTGAATATGATCATCGGTCATGCATGACGTATCCGAAATAACTTCTTTAATGCTGGTTTGATTTTATCGAAACCAAAATTATAAGATCAAAAATTAAATTATCTATCGAATGTATACCCCCAACGCTCACTAAAACATATATACATGTCCTGAGTGACTTTTTATGTCCTGTCTGCGCTCAGGAGGTCCTGAGCGGTTTTTAGACGAACCGTTAATTTATAGGCATAAATTTGAAGCTGTTCTTAATTATGTACATTATCTATAGGTATACATGTATCAGACAAAAAGACTTTCAATGAACTTAGTTCTAGTTATATTAGGTCCTAGTCACAGGCACTTGTCTATGAAAAAAAAATTTCCTATATACTTTAAATGTTATATTAAGGTATATAGGAAACACAATTCTGAGACAAGTGCCTGTGCTCCTAGTGTGAAATAAATCCACTGGGAATTGGCCTTTTTAAACACATCTATATATACGTTTTCTCAAGGGTTTGTACATGTAAAGTGAAATTATGTTTACTCAATGCGTAGTTACATAAGTTTATTTGCTACTTTTTTTCTTCTTTATTTTATATAAATGATTTTTTTTTTTTAATTTTAACATTTTTTTCTTCGAAAAAATTGTAGTGTTGCAATAGGGAATGGACACAGATACCTAACTACATTTAACGAAAGAAATTTTGTGTAATGTCATCAATCTGTATTACACATAGACAGGATGTTCTCTAGAAAACTATGGTATTTCTAATACGTTTTACCATAGATGTATAAACCCATGGTTATACACACCCCGGGGTACACGCACTGGAAAATTACTGCATGCTTTAATTACCTGTAATCAGCCATGCAACAAATCAGTTGACTGACCATGTCATTACAATTTGAAAAGTTTTTCCTCAGATCAAAACGGAATATTCATTTTAACTTTAAAATTTAAAACTTTAAAAAGTATACTTTGACATAATTATGAAGTAAACGAATTTAACAATTTAATATTCGGATTTTTCCAAAGATTAAGATACAATTATATTTATTATTCTGGGACTGACAGATATATCACAGGCACTTGTCTCAGACTTTTCTTTCCTATATACCTTTATTAAAGTATATAGGATTAATTTTTCTGAGACAAGTGCCTGTGAGATATATACATGCATAAGTCCCAGACATATATAATTGTAAATCAAAATGATTTACATAATTACTGGGAAGTAATATAATGTTTCAGTTATGTTGATGTCACAAATACACATGAATTATTTGAGGATGCATGCTGGAATTTCTTATCTAAATGCATGACGGTGACCACAGACATAGCAATTTTGACTGGCATTGTTTTTAGTCGAATTATATTTTTGCAGGTCAGGTTGCAAAGTGGCAGGTCGGATTTGATCATGTTGACAACGGTCCTAAAAATATCCGAAAAAAGTTGAATCAAACGATATGAACCTACGCAGTTTTATATTATAAGACTGACACACACCAGAGGGAGTGGGGCACTTCAATACTTAATTGATGGGGGTGTCGCTGGGGTTCTGTTACCCCACTCTTTTCATATAATTTAGATCTTAAAAATGTATACCTTTTCATATATTGCGTGGGGTAAAATTGTAACCTTTTCCCATATTGATTGGGTTTCGTGGGGTGTGTTGGAAAAGTGGAATATATAAGGCTAAGTTTCTGTGTGTAATGTTTACTTACGGCGAGACTTTCGGCTGTGAAAAAATGACAGGGCTTTTCATATACAAGTAATTGGAACTTTATCGACCTTATCATATATTTCTGATAGTTTTCAAGCTGGAAAAAGTGACCTATTCCAGCGACACGTCCTATCACCTTGTGTATAGGAAGTGCCCCTACCGTAAATAACTTCGAGATTAATATGTAAGTTTACTTTGCTAATCGATGTTCCTGTAATTCAGATTTATGTTTATTTGTGAGACCCCCGTCATTATTTATATTCACTCAAAGAAAGGGGTTCTCCGTTACTGGGAAAATCTTATCTGATTCAGGATCAATTTATCCGCTATCACCAGTGATTCTTTGTTGTAAGCTGACATTCTGAAAAAGGTATACTTTTGACTATCAATTTGCATGACTTGTTACAGATGTCGACTCGGACTACTGCAAAAGACAATAATTCAGTTCACTGATTTAGATTGAATAGTGGTTCGGTTAATCCCCTCTTCCCCAAACAAGTAAGAATTAGGGTACATCTTTGGTAGTCCAAATAATTATGACGTCTTGCAAGGCTATTTTAATTTTTTTTTTTTTCTATCTATCTATCTATCTATCTTCATATTTCCGCACTCAGTCACAACTTTGACTATTACGTGCCCAGAAAAAAGTTAAAATAGCATTGCAAGACGTCATAATTATTTGGACTAATCTTTTGGCAAATATGGTCGTACCACAGGGGTTTGTTACAATTTGCCGGGTTTTCTATCCTTACGAACCCTGAAAAAATAACCAGGCCACCGTTTCACAAAGCCTTCTTAACTTACGATCATCGTATCATTTTACGATCCGTTTACGTGTGGTTCTACGTTCCCGTTACGTGTGTTTCACAAAGGCATTGTAAAGGACTACTAAGTTGATCGCAAGTTACGCACTGTATCATCGTAAGTGTATCGTAAAACGGAATTCTGTAAACAGGAGGTGTGAATCGTAGTTTATTTACATCGGAATATGGCACACTCTTCTTTCACAGATCGATGAGTTGAGCATGCCGATGAGAGCGGACGTGAAAATGTTTGCAGAGAGAAACCTTCAACATCATTAAAATTGTTTTGCCAAATTGGTTTCATGCATAAATATTGTTATCCTTACATCTTATATTTTATGTTTTGGATCATATTTTTTTGTTGAGGAAAGTTTCTGCAGATATTTTCAGGTTTGTTTGAGACATGTGGTCAGATGGAATCCATTAGTAGTTTCCATGTGGGAAACTATCAGACCAATCTATTTGATGTCTGAGGGTTTTAGCTGTTGTTCCCCTAATGGATCGGTAGTTTCTTTCCGAGATGCTTATCGTAGGATTTTCGGCTTTCCTCTACCAGGAATTACAGCTGGGCATTTAGCAGTATCGGTTTAGAATCCAACTATGTCCTTTCCGGTTTCTCGTTCGTTGCCTTGGCATTTGTGCGGCATCCGGGGTGACCTTATCCTTTATTCTGTATATAATTGTTTTATATTTTGAATTTTTATATTTTTGAGGACGAGCGAATCAGGTGAGTGGGTGTGTTCGTATGTTTTTCATTTGTAGACGAAACACAAGCCTTGTATCTTTGATGGGTTACTTCCTTTGATATTCAATAATACTTTTTTTTCTTTGTATCGGAAATTTGAAATAATAGAAGAGTGACGAGACGTGTTTATATCTGATCAAAGGATTAAACGAATTTTTTAACAATTATTTGATACTGTCTAAAGTTATTATAGTACTGCAATTTTAGAGGAGATATGATTGATTTATTGATGTTTTCTGAACGTACAGTAGCAAATATTTCATGCAGATTTATGACCAAGAGAAGAATTTTCAAACAAGAAATAAGAAGTTGCATGAGTTGTCGTTGAAAAAGAATTAAAAAAAAAGTCCAATAAAAATAAACAAAACCAGTGTATATAATGTGCGAATCCTGAAATACCATTTTCACTGTATCCGTTATGAATTTCTAATGTAGAATGATAAAATAAACAAACGACAAATTCATGATTTTTGAATGGAATAAGAAATAAGATATAATGTGTACTGTTTTTATAAATTCATGATATAGGTATGAGATGCGGACGGGTTTTCATCGCGCCTACAGCCATCCAGGTGTAAAATTGATACACAAATAGATAAATATTAAGAATAGTTCACGAACAGAGCGTGCAAGAGATTTAAAAGCAGCAGTTAAGTTTCATTTGCAGAAAAATGTACCTTTTAACATAACTATTAATGTTGTATAACTTAAAACATGTTTTGTTATTCAGCTTGTTGATATTGAATTAAATTCCACTATGCTGTTTTCGTTATGCGATTCATGTTTACTGTCGAATAATGATACTAGACTTTCATTTTCACTGTAGGGGCGATTCATTTCTATTGTACATGCGATGCATTTTCACGGAAGGAAATTAATTGATTTTCATCACATAACGTCTTAATTCAGCCGACTCTCTAACAAAATTTATGAAGTCAGAAGGATTGATTACATGTGACCCGCCACGATATTTCCAGGCTTATGGAGGTAGCACATCATTGTGAGAAGATCGCCGTTAACTATATGTGACTAGCCACTTCCAGGCTTATGAGGGTACATTGTCTAAAATTTGCTTTTTGTATATTTATCTAGGACATTCTGAAGCAAAAAAAAACTCTGTCATGTTATTATGACCTATTTTTTGTAATAACAATGAAACGAGTCATTTCGAATACCGACATGATGATGAGACTGTTCGATGACGAATTTTTCATTATCGAAGACACTAATTTATAAAATACAAAATTATTGTATTTTATTGGCGCTTAGTAATCTTTAACAGCGTATTTGAATAAAAATTTCAAACGAATTAAATTTACAGTTCTTAGCCCTATTAAAATGTAATTTAAACTTGTTAAAATGAAGTAAGTATAAAATTTATCAAAGAAAGCTTTTAGAATTCCTTTTTTTTAATTTGTCTTTTAACTTAGATTTATGATGCATGTCTCTATACTTAGTATGCGACGCGTAGCAGTTTATTAGTAGTTGTTCTCATATATGCATTTGATACGGTGCATTTATTATGGATATATTTTAGACTCCATTGATAAAAATCTATAGAGCAGAGAATTTTGATTTTTTGTATCAATTTAAAATGTAGACTCAAATATTTATATGTCGTTGATACAGACAAAAAGATCTATCATGTCAAAATCATGATACATCAGGAAATTTTCATATGCACGGTCTGAACACAAGAATTTACAGAATAAGCCTATTTCTTACTGAATAGAGAAAAATGGCCAAAAGAATTACAGAATACAGAAATGTAAACCCCCACCCCACCCCACCCCCCTTTTCCCCTAATCCAGACCCTCATATATCATTGTGACGGATAGTTTTGTTTGTTCTATTTAACTGTTTTATTTTCGAAAAGAATATTTGTACAAGGTGTTGTTAATAAATGTAACGGACAATATATACCATGCCCTCTCAGCCGATGTCGTAATTTCATTTTAATGAAAGAAAGTATTTAAAAGCTTCTCTCCTGTGCAATATGATTTATTAAACTCATTAGGCAGAGCAATTTTATGACTACTTGCATAATTGTTTAATCGTATTAAATTCTTTATCAAATTTATATTAATAATAAAAGTTTCAGATCTTTAATATTGAAAACGGGTTAAAATTATTTACTTGCATTAATATTGATATAAAACATCCAGTTCCTTATTTTGTGTTTTTGTAGATCTAAGAAAAAAAGCAACTCTGTTACACTAAAACAATTGACTAATTAAAATTGTCACATGGTGTCTTCTTATGTCGTCTGAATTACAATGTAAGATATTGATCTGTAATTTATATATTCGCCATCCGTTATTATTATCTAAAATGTTTATTTGGCATGCCATACTCGATATACAGTTGGGTGCAGACCAAGCATTACATGTAGACGGGCCGAAAAGTTAACGCGGCGTTTACTCGCGTGCACTTCAAGTAAACGCCGCGTTAACTGTGCGTTTACTCCGAAATTTCAGTAGACATGAAAAGTAAACGGGCGTTTACTTTCGCGTTTACCTCCGCGTTAACGCAAAATCGGCGCGTCTTCTAATTTTGTAAAGAGTAAACGGGCGTTTACTTGCGCGTTTACTTCCGCGTTAACGTGAAAAAAGGCGAGTCTTCTAGTTTCGTCAAAAGTAAACGCACGTTTACTGTGTGTAGTAAACGCGGGTTAACGCAAAATGAAATCGTATCCTGGATACACTGACCTTAAATATCAAATAATAAAGTACAGCATAATTAAATGATCAACTGTTCATTTTCGATTGACATATTGACGATTACAGTTAATCAATAATGTTATTACACCTCTTGAATTAATTGAAATTAATCATAGTAAATTTCTTTTTCTGTACAAATAAAGAGTTCAAGCATGTCTTTTTTTTAATCAAATAATTAAATTATCACCAAAATCCAGCAGTTTCACATCTCAGACTGTCTTACTCAGGATGACTCGTATAATAAAATTATTTGACCTCATTAACCAAAACTGACCATATTTCGTTCACCAAGTAAATCTATATAGCCGCACAGTAAATCACAGTTATATAATTTATAAATTTAGTCATATTTATAGATCAGGAGGGACTGTATAATACAAATGACAGCAATATTGGAAAACAATGACTAAAAATTTTGGTATCAATTTATAGTGCCAGCATCTGCTCTTTTTATTCAAAATATTTAATCATTAACAAATATCAGTAGTTTTCATACCTCAGACTGACTCGTATAACAAAATTATTTGTCCGCGTCAAATAAAATTGACCAAATTTGCACTTTATTATGAAAAATTTTATAGCGGCATAGTAAATCAGTTATATTTTGATATCAGAATGGGTTGTATAATACAACTGATAGAAATATTGGAAAAAAATAACTAAAAATTTTGGTTCGCATCAATTTATAGTGCCAGAATGTGCTCTTGTTATTCAAAATATTTAATCCTAAACAACTATCAGTAGTTTTCATACCTCAGACTGACTTGTATAACAAAATTATTTGTCTGCGTCAACCAAAATTGACCAAATTTGGACTTATTATGAAAATTTTTATAGCGGCATAGTAAATCATTTATATTTTGATATCAGGATGGGTTGTATAATACAAATGACAGCAATATAGGAATACAATGACTAAAAATTTGGTTTGCATCAATTTATAGTGCCAGCATTTCCTCTTTTATTCAAAATATTGAATCGTTAACAAATATCAGTAGTTTTCATACCTCAGACTGACTTGTATAACAAAATTATTTGTCCGCGTCAATCAAAATTGACCAAATTTGGACTTTATTATGAAAATTTTTATAGTGGCATAGTAAATCAGTTATATTTTGATATCAGGATGGGTTGTATAATACAACTGACAGCAATATTGGAATACAATGACTAAAAAATTTGGTTTGCATCAATTTATAGTGCCAGCATGTCCTCTTTTCATTTAAAATATTGAATCGTTAACAAATATCAGTAGTATCAATTTATAGTGCCAGCATCTGCTCTTTTCATTCAAAATATTTAATCATTAACAAATATCAGTAGTTTTCATACCTCAGACTGACTCGTATAACAAAATTATTTGTCCGCGTCAAATAAAATTGACCAAATTTGCACTTTATTATGAAAAATTTTATAGCGGCATAGTAAATCAGTTATATTTTGATATCAGGATGGGTTGTATAATACAATTGATAGAAATATTGGAAAAAATAACTAAAAATTTTGGTTTGCATCAATTTATAGTGCCAGAATGTGCTCTTGTTATTCAAAATATTTAATCCTAAACAACTATCAGTAGTTTTCATACCTCAGACTGACTTGTATAACAAAATTATTTGTCTGCATCAACCAAAATTGACCAAATTTGGACTTATTATGAAAAAATTTATAGCGGCATAGTAAATCATTTATATTTTGATATCAGGATGGGTTGTATAATACAAATGACAGCAATATAGGAATACAATGACTAAAAAATTTGGTTCGCATCAATTTATAGTGCCAGCTTTTCCTCTTTTTATTCAAAATATTGAATCGTTAACAAATATCAGTAGTTTTCATACCTCAGACTGACTTGTATAACAAAATTATTTGTCCGTGTCAACCAAAATTGACCAAATTTGGACTTTATTATGAAATTTTTATAGTGGCATAGTAAATCAGTTATATTTTGATATCAGGATGGGTTGTATAATACAACTGACAGCAATATTGGAATACAATGACTAAAAAATTTGGTTTCCATCAATTTATAGTGCCAGCATGTCCTCTTTTCATTTAAAATATTGAATCGTTAACAAGTATTAGTAGTTTTCATACCTCAGACTGACTTGTATAACAAAAATATTTGTCCGCGTCAATTAAAATTGACCAAATTTGCACTTTATTATGAAATTTTTTAAAGCGCAATAGTAAATCAGTTATATTTTTACATCAGGATGGATTGTATAATACAAATGACAGCAATATTGGAAAAAAATAACTAAAAAATTTGGTTCGCATCAATTTATAGTGCCAGCATGTCCTCTTTTTATTCAAAATATTTCATTGTAAATAAATACCAGTAGTTTTCATACCTCAGACTGACTCGTATAACAAAATTATTTGTCCGTGTCAACCAAAATTGACAAAATTTGGACTTTATTATGAACATTTTTATAGCGGCATAGTTAATCAGTTATATTTTGATATCAGGATGGGTTGTATAATACAACTGACAGCAACATTTGAATACAATGACTAAAAAATTTGGTTCGCATCAATTTATAGTGACAGCATGTCATCTTTTTATTCAAAATATTTAATTGTAAATAAATATCAGTAGTTTTCATACCTCAGACTGACTGGTATAACAAAATTATTTGTCTGTGCAATTAAAATTGACCAAATTTGCACTTTATTATGAAATTTTTATAGCGCAATAGTAAATCAGTTATATTTTGATATCAGGATGGATTGTATATTACAACTGATATCAATATTGGAATACAATGACTAAAAATTTGGTTGCATCAATTTATAGTGCCAGCATGTCCTCTTGTTATTCAAAATATTGAATCCTAAACAAATATCAGTAGTTTTCATACCTCAGACTGACTCGTATAACAAAATTATTTGTCCGTGTCAACCAAAATTGACAAAATTTGGACTTTATTATGAACATTTTATAGCGGCATAGTTAATCAGTTATATTTTGATATCAGGATGGGTTGTATAATACAACTGACAGCAACATTTGAATACAATGACTGAAAAATTTGGTTCCGAATTTATAGTGACAGCATGTCATCTTTTTATTCAAAATATTTAATTGTAAATAAATATCAGTAGTTTTCATACCTCAGACTGACTGGTATAACAAAATTATTTGTCTGTGCAATTAAAATTGACCAAATTTGCACTTTATTATTAAATTTTTATAGTGTAATAGTAAATCAGTTATATTTTGATATCAGGATGGATTGTATAATACAACTGACAGCAATATTGGAATACAATGACTAAAAATTTGGTTCGCATCAATTTATAGTGCCAGCATGTCCTCTTGTTATTCAAAATATTTAATTGTAAATAAATCAGTAGTTTTCATACCTCAGACTGACTTGTATTACAAAATTATTTGTCCACGTCAATTAAAATTGACCAAATTTGCACTTTATTATGAAATTTTTAAAGCGCAATAGTAAATCAGTTATACTTTTATATCAGGATGGATTGTAGAATACAAATGACAGCAATATTGGAAAAAATAACTAAAAATTTGGTTCGCATCAATTTATAGTGCCAGCATTTCCTCTTTTATTCAAAATATTGAATCGTTAACAAATATCAGTAGTTTTCATACCTCAGACTGACTTGTATAACAAAATGATTTGTCGCGTCAACCAAAATTGACCAAATTTGGACTTTATTATGAAAATTTTATAGTGGCATAGTAAATCATTTATATTTTGATATCAGGATGGGTTGTATAATACAACTGACAGCAATATTGGAATACAATGACTAAAAAATTTGGTTTGCATCAATTTATAGTGCCAGCATGTCCTCTTTTTATTCAAAATATTTAATTGTTAACAAATATCAGTAGTTTTCATACCTCAGACTGACTCGTATAACAAAATTATTTGTCTGATTCAACCAAAATTGACCAAATTTGCACTTTATTATGAAAATTTTATAGCGCAATAGTAAATCAGTTATATTTTTATATCAGGATGGGTTGTATAATACAAATGACAGCAATATTGGAATACAATGACTAAAAAATTTGGTTTGCATCAATTTATAGTGGCAGCATCTCCTCTTTTTATTCAAAATTATTGAATCTTTAACAAATATCAGTAGTTTTCATACCTCAGACTGACTCGTATAACAAAATTATTTGTCCGCGTCAACCAAAATTGACCAAATTTGGACTTTATTATGAAAATTTTTATAGCGATATAATAAATCAGTTATATTTTGATATCAGGATGGGTTGTATAATACAAATGACAGCAATATTGGAATACAATGACTAAAAAATTTGGTTTGCATCAATTTATAGTGCCAGCATGTCCTCTTTTTATTCAAAATATTTAATCGTTAACAAATATCAGTAGTTTTCATACCTCAGACTGACTCGTATAACAAAATTATTTGTCCGTGTCAACCAAAATTGACCAAATTTGGACTTTATTATGAAAATTTTATAGCGGCATAGTAAATCATTTATATTTTGATATCAGGATGGGTTGTATAATACAACTGACAGCAATATTTGAATACAATGACTAAAAATTTGGTTCACATCAATTTATAGTGCCAGCATGTCATCTTTTAATCAAAATATTTAATTGTAAATAAATATCAGTAGTTTTCATACCTCAGACTGACTGGTATAACAAAATTATTTGTCGCGTCAATTAAAATTGACCAAATTTGCACTTTATTATGAAATTTTTATAGCGCAATAGTAAATCAGTTATATTTTGATATCAGGATGGATTGTATAATACAACTGATATCAATATTGGAATACAATGACTAAAAAATTTGGTTGCATCAATTTATAGTGCCAGCATGTCCTCTTGTTATTCAAAATATTGAATCCTAAACAAATATCAGTAGTTTTCATACCTCAGACTGACTCGTATAACAAAATTATTTGTCCGTGTCAACCAAAATTGACCAAATTTGGACTTTATTATGAAAATTTTTATAGCGCAATAGTAAATCAGTTATAATTTTATATCAGGATGGGTTGTATAATACAACTGACAGCAATATTGGAATACAATGACTAAGAAAATTGGTTCGCATCAATTTATAGTGCCAGCATGTCCCCTTGTTATTCAAAATATTTAATTGTAAATAAATATCAGTAGTTTTCATACCTCAGAATGACTTGTATAACAAAATTATTTGTCTGATTCAACCAAAATTGACCAAATTTGCACTTTATTATGAAAATTTGTATAGCGCAATAGTAAATCAGTTATATTTTATATCAGGATGGATTGTATAATACAAATGACAGCAATATTGGAAAAAATAACTAAAAATTTTGGTTCTCATCAATTTATAGTGCCAGCATGTCCTCCTGTTATTAAAAATATTGAATCGTAAACAAATATCAGTAGTTTTCATACCTCAAACTGACTCAGTATAACAAAATTATTTGTCTGAGTCAACCAAATTGACCAAATTTGGATTTTATTATGAAAATTTTATAGCGGCATAGTAAATCAGTTATATTTTGATATCAGGATGGGTTGTATAATACAAATGACAGCAATATTTGAATACAATGCTTAAAAATTTGGTTTGCATCAATTTATAGTGCCAGCATCTCCTCTTTTATTCAAAATTATTGAATCGTTAACAAATATCAGTAGTTTTCATACCTCAGACTGACTCGTATAACAAAATTATTTGTCCACGTCAACCAAAATTGACCAAATTTGGACTTTATTATGAAAATTTTATAGCGGTATAATAAATCAGTTATATTTTGATATCAGGATGAGTTGTATAATACAAATGACAGCAATATTGGAATACAATGACTAAAAATTTGGTTCGCATCAATTTATAGTGCCAGCATGAGGTCTTTTTATTCAAAATATTGAATCATAAACAAATATGGAAAAATATATGTAGTTTTTATACCTCAGACTGACTCATATAACACAATTATTTGTCCGCACTTTCCTAAACTGACCATATTTGCAATTTGAAATCATTATAGTTGCATAATGAACTGTCACTAAAGTCAGTAGTTCTGGATGGTTTGTATTTAAAAAAAAAATAAATAACGGCTTCATCCAACACTGACATGACTGATTCATGTAATTTATAATGAAAAGTATTAAAAGTTCTCTTCTTAGAAAAGAATACTGTTAATTTATTTTGTCGGTTTATTGATTTCGTTTGAAGCCTAGCGTCCAGGGCAATTTTCATGTTCAGAACGAGTATATTTTTCGGACGTCCCCGATATCATATATAATCGTTACGGATAAGTTTGTTAGGGAACGAAGTAACGAAAACCATGATGTTTATATCCCATCATATAAAAATATTTTTCCGAAGTGTTGGATAACCTATCTATCGGGTACCACGATTTCCTGAGAAATACAAGAAAAACGTAATATCCCCAAAACAAACTGATATATCCCGATAACAAGATTTTTTATGGTGTTATACTGCTTAATTAGTGTAACAGCATACAATAATGAGGTTTACGGCTCGATTTTTGTACATGTAACTTTTTAAAAGGAAAAATAGCAAATCTGCTACTCAGTGAAGTTATTGGAACTGATTTTTAAATTCTTTCTGTTAAATATTTCGAATTAAAACAATAATAAAATAAATGAATTAATAATAAAGTTGTCCAATCTGTAGTAAACGCCCGTTTACTTTTAAGTGCACGTAAACATCAACTTGTGAAATCTGAAGTAAACGCCCGTTTACTACTGAGTAAACGGACACAGAGTAAACGCGCGTTTACTCGGGTAGACATTGAAATTTCCATTTTGACCAAGTTAACGTAATTATAGTAAACGCGCGTTTACTAGTAAACGCGAAAATTGAAGTGAACTTACGGAATATGTGCACGCGGCGTTAACGTGCGTTTACTTTATGTAATGCTTGGTCTGCACCCAACTGTATACAGTCAGCAAAAATATTCTGTGATGAGATTGTCAAACTTTTAGGTATTGATATTGACTATCAACTTAATTTTAATCACCACATTAAAAATATTTGTCGTAAAGCATCTCAACAACTGAATGTTTTAAAGCGCATTGGCTGCTACCTTACTAAATTAAATAAATTGACCATTTTCACACATTTATTTTATCTAATCTTAATTTTTGTCCTTTGGCATGGCATTTTGCAACAAAATAACACCACTAAATTAGAAAAATTCAGGAAAGGGCTTTACGATTCATATATGAAGACTATGCTAGTTCATATGATGAACTACTTTTACGAGCAAAGGTTCCATCACTGAAAATAAGACGTATGCGTAACATGGCTATTGAATGTTTTAAAATTTTATATAAATTGTCACCACCATGTTTACATGATTTAGTTGTATTGAAAGATTGTAAATATAATTTTAGATATTCTAATATTGTAGATATACCTAGGGTCCGAACATCAACCTATGGTGAGAACTCTTTTAAATACACAGCTGCTGTTTTATGGAATGATCTACCTGATGATTTTAGAAAAATTGCTAATTTTAGTCAGTTCAAAAATATTTTAAAGTCATGGAATGGAAATGACTGTAAGTGCACAGTATGTGCAGATTTTTAGTGAATATATTATGCTAAAATTATTTACCATTTAGATCATACCCCCTTTTTTTCTTTAAAACATTTTATGCTATGCATTTTACCAGCTTTTATGCCTAGTTTACACTTATATACTTTTAGCTTTTATACCTAGCTTATGCTTATATTCTGCTTATTACTATCATGCTTTTTAGTGCTTCATTTTGTGCTGTGTAATTTATTGCATGTGTATTATGTGTTGTATTGTTATATGTTGTATTGTTATAAATGTCTTGTATGTCGGTTAAAAGCTCATTAGAGCTTATGTTGTCTCTGTTTGTATACCTTGCCGACTCTAAATAAAGCTTATTTATTTATTTATTTATAGAAGTGCGGACGTGAAAGAAAGCACTCTTCACAAAAACGTGAATGGAGATTACATTCCACGGAGATTACATTTCGATGATTTCGTCATTTATAAAACATAATACGTGAATCTGAAGATAGAAGTTGTATTAAAATTGAATGTTGACACCGATATCGATCTGTTGGATGTAGAATTTATTTTCAAAATAGGTGTTTGTTTAGAATATACCATTCCACGGAGATCATTACATGCTTAACAAATCTCTGCAGTTTTCAACTTTGTTTAGTTTTCAAGACTGATATGATTTGGAATAAATGACCATTAAAAAAATTATTTATGTTAACCTTATAAACAAAATTATTTATGGTAACCTTATAATCAAATTTAACTCATATCACACTCTATGTTGTGCTAAATATTTAGTCTTGTGTTGCTTGGTCTTCTATCCGTTAACGGGAATTACAGGTTTACGAAGAAAACATTATGACGGCCGGTACGATCACTATCGTTGTGCAATATATACTAAACTTTATAAAATTAAAAATATAGATAATAAAGAAATATAAAATCTCAGATAGGCCAATTAAAATTAATTGATAGATTTTCATCACCGCCCGCCCTCTGAAATTGTCCCGCCCCGACTTTTTATTTTAAAATTTTATCATTTCCAGATTTTGTTCATTTCCGTTACCGGTAACCGCCGATAATTTCGTTTATCTAACTTCCTGTTCCAAATTTCGGTTTTCGTATTTCCTCGAGTAATATAAGCTGACAAATCACATAGTCTTCTGCTAAATGATGACAACATTATCTTCTAAGAATATAGACTGATTACTAGAAGGGCATGAGATATTCGGGTTATGAGTAATTGGCGGTTTCAAAGAACGCTAATCGCGGCATGTCACAACTTTCAGTGAATAGAAAATCGTGGTTTTTTTTATTTATACAATGACTTTGTGTCAGGAAATTTAGACTGCGAAGGATATCCAAAGCACAAGAATCGTGGAACACATTGGTACAAAAACATGACTGGAATAAAGTGGTACAAAAACATGACTGGAATAAAGTGATACAAAAACATGACTGGAATAAAGTAACTGACAGTAATTTATGGCCGTATTTCGAGTACAAAGAGTCGGCCAACGTACAAAATGTATTATACAATGTAGCAAGCCTTTACTTTAGATTTATCCCAAGGCTGTTGATTTTGTTTACAAACAACATACAGGGGCGTAGCTAGGTATCCAATAAACTGTAGGCACAAATTGGGTAGGGGTCTGGGGGCCGCTTAAGGCCCCAGCAGGTCCAGGGCAGAGCCCTGGTAGGGGTTCAAGGGGGAACGGTTTTCAGCATTTTTGTTGCAAAATTTTGTGTACAAAAACATAAAATTTAGTAAATTACTGCTTATTTTATCATGATAATATACATGAAGAAAAGTTCGAAGAATCATAAATAATTTTGCAATAACATATGACTAATGAATTAACGCAGTACAATCGGAAATCTATTTTTTTTTTTCATTTACAATGTGCATTGCCCAGCGTAGATCAGCGTAGCCCTTTAATTAAGCAGTACATCCTGTTTAGTATTTTCATATCTATTCCTTTCTGATTGAGGATAAATAATATATATGTCAATTGATAGTACATATATATTGACGATCCTTCATTAAAAAATAGGCACGTAAACACTGACACTACTATATATACTATCATTTGTGCTAGGCATCGACCATTCATCTTTTGATTCTTAAACCTTCACCCTCCCCGGCACACACACACACACACACACACACACACACACACACACACACACACACACACACACACACAGAGTCGATACCTAATGCAGAAGTTCGGTTCAGTTAATACTATCTAACAAAATTCAAGAAATTCATATTTTCTGATATCCTGTACTATAAAATCCCGACCTGCCTAGGAATTGGAATAATTTTGATCATTGCACGTAGATCTGAGAGTACTCGAAGTCACTGAAAGCTAGTTGATTGATTGATTGCTAAACGTCCAGTGGCAAATAGTTCAGTCATCCATGTTCAGGACAAAACAAATTTACAATAACAGGCAGGTCCTGTAATAGGGTTCTGGAAATTTGGAAATGCCATTGGAAAATGAGGGTTTGTTGGATAGGGACAGAAATTTTGCCTTTCAGCAGACCACCTACTGACCCCTCAAAAAGTTATTGTAAGTGTTCTTAACGTGCTGAGAGCGTGGCATTATCTCTACACTAGGCATCGGAATTTAACGTCCTCAATCTGACCAGACGTGACTGCGTATTTATACATCCCGCATCATGTATCGAAGAATAAAATGTCAGGGTTTTGAGCATGTTGATGTTCATTCAAATGTTTGTTGATACAAATGAAATGATCTGAACCAAAGTTCTAGTTTTAGTTTCCATATAAGGTGGAATATAATGTACATACAATTCTATCCAATACTCGGAGTCTCCATTCACTAAGGATGATAGACTAGTGTACAAATGACATTTGATAATTAAAGAGTTTTGACGACTTCACGTGCATCTACTGATAACGTTGTCCGGCCATTATTTTTTTAATTTTCATTTCACTCTGCACTCATAATATTTGTGTTACATACCAATGTATATGCTTCATTTTAGGGCACTACAAATCATAGCTTAGAAAGCAAAATAAATTTGATCTAGGTACATGTAGTTTAAAAGAGAACATGTCTCCACATTTTTGCTATTTACTAACATGAAATAGGTTTCTAAAGCGACAATTACATGTAGAAGAGTGGTTGCCAATCAGAAATATTAATTTAAGAATTTGAAAATATTCTAGAATTCCTTATATATAGTACATGATGTAAGCTTATTATTACCCTTGTACAAGTTGTATATGAACAACACGTCAAAAAGGGTTTAGGAGGAAATAAAATTAAAAATAAAATCCTCCCACCCGCCCCATTTTTTCTAAAATTCTGTATGAAAATTTACTTATTAATTTTAGTTGGCCATATAAGTATAACAAGCTACGGCTATATAACTCGAAGTCGTTAGTTTTGCTTTGTTACTGTGGGACAAATCAGTGTCATAAAATGGGCGCTTTACCGGAGAACCAGTGAGTAGCGCAAAGCTAATAAAACCTGCGTTTCAGGAGTAAGTGCATGGGACCTATTTGTATCATGTTTTATATCTGGTTCTATTGCCAATGTTATTTCATTGATTCTGTGTCTATCCAGTCTGTATCTGGATATAATTTCCATTTCATTTTCAAAATGATCAAATGAAGAAAGTGTGGTTCTAATATTGAAGATTCTTCTTCGTCTTCTAACATTTGCGGCATCTTGATCGAGAATAAAGCCATCTTAGGTATGGTTTAATTCATATTCGCGGAAAAACTACGATCGAGATACGACTGGGTATAGCTGTAGTAAGTTACGCCAGGATTTACGTATTATTTACGCTCATCTTAACTTACGACGGCTTTGTGAAACGGCTGTAAATGACACGTAGACTTACGAAGGCTTTGTGAAACGGTACCCAGGCCTGGTGATAAAAATCTGTCTCCCTTTTATCCCACCAGAAAATCAAAGGTTGTCTCCTTACACCTTCATGACAAAAATATATACAAATATGGTATCATTGCCAATGTGACGGCTCTTCAACAGAAAATAAAAACGTAGAAGTTAATAACTATATAGGTCACTGTACAGATTTCAACTATGGGCTAAAAAGCCAAACTGCGTAATAAGCTACAAAAGGCAAAAATAGAAAGACAATATCTGACAAGGGTAGAAATGTTCAGAATGTTGAAAAAAATCTACTGTCCATTTTAAATCTTGGGTAAACTCCTTATATTATACTGCCTGGTCTCGTGGTAGCGTGTTCACCTCAAGTGCAGAAGGTATTTTTAACCCAACCGGGTAAAACCAAAGACTTTAAAGTTGGTATTTGCTGCTTCTCCCTAAGCACGCAGTATTATTAAGGAGTAAGAGCAAATACTGGTTTGTTCAGAGTCAGAATAATGTGTCAAGGTAAGGTGACATGTCTCTCTGAAAACTAGTGTAAGAGATAAATTAGTCCTGGTAAAAATCATAAAATTGTCTGGTCAGACAAATATAACTAGTATAAAAAGTCCGATGTCAGTAATTTATGTCCCCAGACTAATTTTCCTAGTCCATGCCATCACTATTCCGAGGTAAAAATGTCCAGTTTTTCTAATACTGTATGCAACATGTCAAGTATATTTGGTGTATGAAAATTTTTAAGGATGTACATGTTAGTCTGGCATGTTTTATTCGACCTGGACCTCATTTTTATGGTTCATTGCTCAATGTTATTTTTTTGTTTTTTGGTCAGTTTTTCTATTTTCTTATTTTCAAATTAGCAATAGGTCAACTATATTTGGTGTATGGAATGATTGTAAGGTGCATATGTCTGACTGAGAAGTTTCATCTTAGCTTGACTTTATTTTCATAGTACATTGGACAATGTTTACTTTTTGTGGTTTGGTCTATTTTTCAAATACTGTTAGCAATAAGGCCCCTACATTTGGTGAATTGAATGCTTGTAAGATGCACATGTCTGTCTGGCATGTTTTATATGACCTTGACCTCATTTTCATGGTTCATTGGTCAATGAAAAGTTTGCATTGTTTTGTCAGTTTATCATATGCTTTAAGCAACGGGTAAATTATATTTGGCGGATGTAACGATTGTAAGGTGTGCATGTCTGTCTGGCAGATTCATATAACCATGACCGCATTTTATGGTTCTTTGGTCAATGCTATTAAGTTTTCTTGGTTTTTTTCATTTTATCAGATATTATAATGCATATGTCTACTTGTTGGTGTATGGAATGACTGCAAGGTGTCATATAAAATAAGAAGATGTCTGTCTGCCAAGGTTAATATTACTGTGACCTCATTTTCATAGAATATTGATAATATTAAACAGCAAAAATGATGAGCAAGACAAGATATACAAATGATCCAAAATTGTCAGTTGCCTACTAATTATGTAATAGTAGTTATTGTCATTAAATGATAATGTTTACCCTTTTATGTGTAGGGCAAGAACATTAAAGATAAAGGGAAACTATAAACATAAGAAATTATCAACAAAAATAGATTTACAGACGTCAATAAAGCCTAAATGGTAAGTCCACTTCTATAAAAGTTATTCCCCTTGAATAATGATTATTATGAAAATAAGATGTGGTATGATAAATGAGAAAACTATCCACCAGAGTTCAATTAAGTGGATGTAAGCAATGCAATTACTTATTAGAGGCCAATGATGACCTGTAAATAATAAGAAAACCCATACCCTATACATGATATAGTCATCTATAAAAGACACCACAAACAAAATTTGGAACAAAACATCAGTTCAAACTTCAAATATACCAGACTAATTTATAAAATAAAAACAAGTTATGAAAAAACAAATATGACGGACGTGAACCAACATCAACCACTGATCTATGTCCTGATTTTGGACAGGCAAAATATGGCAGGGTTGATATAAAGATAAGAAGCGGTATGATTGCCAATGAGACTTTTCTCCAATAGAGATCAAATGACATTAAATTTAACAAAATTAGTTCACTGTACAGCCTTCGACAATGAGCAAACCCTATACTGCATAGTAATCTATATAAGCCATGAAATAACAAATGTAAAACAATTCAAAAAGGGCATGGTGTCTATCCATGCTAAACATGCTTGGGGGAAACACCACAAAGGCGAAAGCTAAGTGCCTGATTTTTGCACAAAACAAAAACAACAAAACAAATATGATATATAGCAACAATTGACAACCACTGAATAACAGGCCCCTGACTTGGGACAGCCACTTACAAAATGTGGCATGGTTTAACATGTTTGCTGGCGCCAAATCCTCATCTAATTAAGGACAGTGGTGTAAGTGTCAGTTCAATATAAAAATATAAAAACTACATACCAGCCTAAAAGTGCATTTTGTTATAATAAAAAACCTATGCAACCACGCATCCCATATTGCATGATAGGTCCCGACACTACTTTAGTGTTTCGGCAGTTTAGCTTGGGATGGTCATTTTAAGATGATGTATATTTGAATATAATCAAATATGAAAGTTATTCAAGTATATATTGATATATTTATATTTTAATTCTTCTTCAACAGATCTAGTTATTATGACAGATCTGCCATCATCAGTGGTCCAACTGCCAATTTTATGTTAAAGTCTTTAACTTTGATCTACTGAGCATATCTCCAACACTCTTGTGTTTGCTATACGCAACTATTGGTGCTGTATTGAATATTTGTACACAATCTTCGTCAAACTGTAATAAATGCCAGTGTTTCATAATACGTTTTTTTTATTTTACATATATATGGATTATATTTAGTTATTAAAACTAATGGAATATTTTGTTTTTCTTTTGATTTGTTTTGTTGTAGTAATTCAGTACGGTCAATTGATAAAGCATCAGTAATACTATCATCTATTTCCACGTTATCATGACCCCTATCTAATAATTTCACTTTGAAATTAGTTAGATTGTTTATTAATTTGTTATGGTCACTTGTGTTTCTAATCTGCCGTATTGCTTCACCTTTAATAAATCCTCTGAATATATGCTGTGAGTGACAGGTACTTCTGTGCAGAAACAGATAAGAATTGGTTTCTTTAAAATGTATTTCAAGGTCAAGAATGCCATGTGTTGTAAATCTTTGACCTTTGATTACATCAACATCTAAGAACGACATTTTATCGTTTGAAATTTCATAGGTGAACTTTAATAAGGGGTTATAATTATTTGCTAGACGAAACAAATCTATAATTTCATCTGATGTCCCATCATATATTATGAATCCATCGTCCCATAGATGTGCATCTATGATCGTCCCTATATCTGCCATGATAGAATATTTTGTCTTTGTGTTGAAATGCAGAAATAATTTGGTTCATTATTTCGAACATAAGTATGTCACAGATTTCCGGTGAAGGAACTGCACCAATTACCGTACCTATTATTTGTTTAAAAATTTTTCCATCAAATTCAAATACATTGTTTTCTAAAATGATTCTCAACAAATGTATTAATACATTGACCGGCGGAGCATTGACTTTGAAGTTTGATTTGTCAAAACTGTCATAGGCTCGTTCAACCGCACTCAATAAAGCTTCTTGAGGTAGATTAGTAAACATCTGTGTTATATCATACGAAACCAAAAGGCTATTTGCCATAGGTTTTAATTTCTCAATGATATCAATGAACGATGTAGTATCTTTTATATATGTAGACTGATTTTGAACTATTGGAATAAGAAAATAGTCAACGTAATGACCTATAAGTTCAGTTACAGAACCACACTGTGATATAATTAGTCTGCCAGGTGGAATTTATTTAATTCATTTAATCCATCATGTTGTATTTGTTTGAACGTCTCCGTTTTAAGACGGTGAATTTTTGGGAGAATATAAATTCTACCTAAACATGCATTTCTTAATTTTTGACCATTTGTTAAAAATTTGAATGATATATTGTCGATTATGCCTTGGTCGTATAATGATTTATAATTATGAAATAGCACAATTTTTTGAACATGCTAACAGACACCATGCACTACTAAAATTTACACACGAGAAATCACAAACTAAAATGCAGTTTATAGATGTGTTGGTGTTCAAAGGCCCCAGATTTAGAGAAACAGGAATCTTAGACCTCACGATATTCCGAAAAAAAGACTGAAAATTATCAGTACTTAGAGAGGTCCTCATGCCGTCCATCCTCTACTTTCAGAGGCATAGTTAAAGGAGAAATGCTTCGCTTTAAGAGATGTACGAACGATCCAGTAGATTTGCGTTATTTTCTGAACGCCTTATTAATTGGGGATATCCAAAAAAATGAAATTAAAACTGTTATGCAGGAAGTGACTGCAAAACAAAGAAATGACACATTAATGGTAAAACCCAAATCTGTATTACAGTCGCCTCCCTTGTTATTCTCCACAGTGTTTTCAAGACAGAAATCACACATAAAGAACAATATCTTAAAACACTGGGATTAATTAAAAAATGACGAAGAGGCAAAACTTTTATTTGATAAAAGACCTCTTTTTGCTTTCCGTAGGCATAAAAACTTGAAAGACACAGTAACATCAGCAACTCTGGGTAATTAACATGTTGTAGATTATGAAAATAGATTCTATACTATGTTTGTTAAATTGATAAACATGGTTAAATAGAAAAAGAGTATAGAAAAGTATTAGTCAAACAGATCATGAGGTGTCGAGCCCCTAATAAGAATTACAGTATTTTTATAATAAGTGTCACAATGCAATGGCTTAAGCTCCTGACGATGGACATGACCATGGTCAATTAGTTAATTCTAATTGGTCTAAATAGATGTTCGAAACACCTTGTGATCTATGGAGTTGGGGTGCTGGGATAGGATTTGACAACGATTTATTGAAATATACCAACAATAAAACAATCAACACGTATTGGCTTAAAACAAATTTATCTGTTTCATTGTTTCTTGTGATGTTACTGTCACGTGTGTGCCTATTATCGCATTCTCAAATATATCGGTTTTGCTCATTATTGAAATGAGAACGGTGGCCTGCAGCTGTTTATATCCTTTGCAGTTGTCTTTAGCTTTTGTAATTATATCCTTTGTACTTGTGCATATCATTTTCAGTTGTTTATATTCTATACAGTTGTTTATATTCTTTGTACTTGTGCATATCATTTTCAGTTATTTTTATCATTTTCATTTTTACATCCCTTACCTTTTATGTTTTGGTAAACAATTGTCTCATTGGTTATTAATCCACATTCATCTTTATTTGTATATTCGTCACGTATTTGCAACATTTATCTTTCAAGTATTTATGTGTTACAGCGATTTAAAAGGAAGGCGGAATATACCAAAGAGATATTTAAATTCATATGTCGAAAACGAACTGACAATGCCTTCGCAAAACAAACCGAAAAATGACATAAGACAAAGAACAGCTTACAAAACACAACATAGAACATTTAAGACTTAAAATGAAGTTTGTTAGTTTATCAATTTTTCGAGCAGTCAATGTCTTTCTTCACTTATATTTTTGTTCAAACCCGTAAGAATCTACTTATTTTTATTGTTTTGTAGATTCTGTCTTACTTTTATTGTACAACTTGTAAATTTGCGTTTGTAGCATTTTTTTTTTTTTTTTTTTTGTTTGTTATCTTTTTGTTTACTCATTTATAGGTCAGTATACTTCAAAGCTTAATAACAGACTACATTGTACCATCGCCATTAGTTTGCTTTATCCTGCGACATTATGTATGTGCCTGTCATAAATCTGTAGCCTTTAATTTAGTAGTAGTTGTTGGTTAATGTCAGCCATATTTGTTTTTCGATAATTGTTTTATTATAAATCAGACCATTATTTTTCTCGTTCAAACTGGTTCACGTTTTGTCATTTCCGTGTCTTATTTAGCTGTCTGTATGGTTTGCTCACATTGAAGGTCGTACGGTGACATATAGTTGCTAGCATCCATGTTTCATTGGTAACCATACTACATCTCCTTATTTTTATATTTAAAGTAATTGAAAATTGATAATTATGTTTATGTAATTTTCGTCTCAATATACCATCATTTTGATATTATCATATAATTGAAGCTTATCCATGGTGTATACATATTTATTCTTGTAATCTTAGTTCAAAGCAAAACTTCAAGGTTTCTTATTTTTCTCTGCATCTGATGTCGTTTTTCTATGCATAAGATCGTGTTTTCCTGTCCTACCAATGTTAGAGTGTACGACGATAAGATGTTATTATATCAGCTCTAGTACTGTTAGTTTACATTAAGTAACTTCGATCATTCTATGATACGATATAATGTTTTATATTATACTATTTTTTGTATTTTTTCCTTGTATTTTGTTATTGTATTAAATTTTCTATATGTTCTTTCGTGTACCTTTTGATAGTTTAATGACCAATAATAAAAGGGAGATAATCTAAAAATGTTTAACCCCAAAATATTCATGTGTCTGTCCAAAAGTCTAGGACCTCGTTAGTTGTTGTCTTATGTCTTTATGTGTTTGTTATTTGGAGATTTTGGTTTTGATGGCCGATTCACGTTTTTAGACCTGGGAAAATTCTAACCAATCTAAGGCCTGAATTGTATATAAAACCAAGCGAAAGATATTGAGGGGATACTCAAACTCACAAGGCAAAAACAAACTGACAATGCCATCACAAAACACAGCATAGAAGACTAAAGACTGAGCAACACCCACCCCATCAAATCCGTCGGTGATTTCAGGTGCTCCTGACATGTTTATTGTTGAAAACTATATGACCTCCAGATGTCCTTCAGTTAATTATGTTGTTTGGTTGCATTTATTGACGTATTGTCCATGTGTAATAATTAGCAGTTTCAGAATCTAAAGCTTTCTAGGTAATATTTTCAAAAGCGAAAACCAAAACGCAGTGATTGGCTTACAACGTCCAAAACAATTGAAATTCAACCAATGACGTGACGTTGTTTTCAATTTGGGTACGTACGAACAATGAGAATACCAATTGTCCTGAAATGGCGAATTGAAACGAGTACTATAATTACGAAGACTTGCAGATTTTAATATTACAATAAACATTCATTTTACTACAAAGAAGTCAATTCAAAGTTAATATCCAGGTTTATATGGAGAGTATCCTGGTCCATGTCCTCCTCCTCCATGACCTCCGTGACCTCCTCCTCCACTTGAAGATGCATGGACATGAGCGGCTGCATTTGCTGAAGCATGTGAAGGACCTCCATGGTGGATTACATTGTGAACACTGTGGAATACGTGTCCGCCGAATGAGTGTGCGCTAGATGAGGAATGACTACCTGCTGAGGCACTTCCACCTCCGAGACCACCAAAAGCGTGTGCATGTGCTCTAGACGCTGCAGATGCTGAAGCGCTTCAACCACCAATTCCACCTCCTGGTCCTACATTGAGTACTCCGAATGGTCCACCGCCATTTGCGGATGCCGATCCTGATGATGATGCTCCGGCGCTAGATCCTCCTCCTAATCCACCAAATCCTCCTAATCCTCCTGGACCTCCTTCTCCTCCGGGACCACCTCCTACTCCTCCGGGACCACCTCCTACTCCTCCGGGACCACCTCCTACTCCTCCAGGACCACCTCCTACTCCTCCGAATGGTCCGAATGGGAATCCACCGGCGTTTGCGTTAGCTCCTGATGATGAACCTGCTCCAGCGGATCCACCGGGTCCACCAGCATTGGCATTGGCTGAACTTCCTGCATTAGCTGATGCTCCTCCGAATCCATCAAATCCACCAAATCCTGAGCAAATGAAAATTGTAAAATCAAATCGTTTGGAAACGGAAATGAAAGATATATTAGTTTGATAGTCTATGTATTTGATGTATTTGATATCTACAATTACATTTTATTTTAATATTTTCACACACTGTTCTTCGCCTTTATATTCGCATTAAGAATACCTGTATATCGTTCTTTGAGAGATTGTCACATTTGTTTGTTACAAAATTTGATAAAAATGTAAAACACGGAACCTTTCTAGGAAACTCTATTGTTCAAACAAAATCTTACCAGGGAATTTTGCAACTTCGGGTCCTGTTCTCTGGTCATCAATAACAATACGAATAACACCTAGGAAATAAATAAGACATCTATGTTAGAGAATAATAATTTTAAAAATACAAGGGTTGCTGTTCTTTGTTCAACGAGTTGCTATTTCTGCTTCAATGGGAAATAACTGTATCAAGCTTAATGATATTTATTCAGTACGTATTACAGTCCTTTGAATTGAAAACTGTTCAATGAAAGATAACTCCGTTAGTTTTGTTATCCTCGTGCTTTTTCGCTTTGTTTCCCTCCTTTGTATTCAAACTACGTAGTTTCTGTACACAGCTTTCAATGTTGAAATATTATTCTAAAATTCAATCCGTGAGATCAATTGGGGATTTGCGTTTGGTTGACCATAAAATAACAAATGTGCAGAATAATGAATACATATTTAAAGGCCAGCTGAAGCCCGCCTCCGGGGCGGAATGTTCTCGCTGTGTTGAAGACTCATGTGTGGTCTCGGGTTGTTTTCTGCTCTTTGGTAGGGTTATTGTCTCTTTGACACATTCCCGTTTCCGTAAAATATTACTGTTCATCATCGGAGAATTACATGCCATCGGGGGTCTATAGTTGAACATGGGAATTAGTGACTAGATATAAGAAGATGTGGTATGAGTGCCAATGAGACAACTCTCCATCCAAGTCAAAATTTATAAATGTAAACCATTATAGGTCAAAGTACGGTCTTCAACACGGAGCCTAGGCTCACACCGAACAGTAAGTTATAAAGGGACCCAAAACTACTAGTGTAAAACCATTCAAACGGGAAAACCAACGGTCTAATCTATATAAAACGAGAAACGAGAAACACTTATGAACCACATCAACAAACGACAACTACTGAACATCAGATTCCTGACTTAGGACAGGTGCAAACAAATGCAGCGGGTTTAAACGTTTTAATGGTACCAAACCTTCACCCTTTTTCTGAAACAATAGTGTAACATCATAACATAGAAAACACACTATAAAATATCAACTGAAATAGCTTAACTCAATCAAAGGACATATTAACACCATTGAACATACACTGAACAAATAAATTTGACCTATGATACAATGTAAATTCAAAATAAATAAACTAAGGGAAGAATAATAAAAGTAACATGTTATATCGGTATGAAATGTTAAACAATTTAAGAAAAACAATATGCTCGAACAAAAATATCAGCCATTTGCAATAACTTTAAACACAGGTAAATAAAATAATTTTGTTGTTAGGTATACGTATACAGTTACAATAGAGAAAGGAAATATTTTAACAAAATAAATAATTTTGATGTTCATAGTACGAAGTGGAAATTTATATTAGTACCAAACACTTATCAAAGCTGGTATACAGACCAGATATAACCCTGAATAACATTAAATAACAAAAAAGCATTACAATTAGTATCAACAGGTCAAATAAAGAAAGTACGATTTGAGAGTACTCGCAGTTACTGACAGCTAGTTAAAAGCCAAAACAATTAATAATAAAAATCATGCATCAGAGACTAAAATCAACTAAAACACATCCCAGGGATTTAGTATTTTAACGTCATGGACAGTCAAAGAAGACATGACTAGTGCAATGCCAAAAATAAATGTATCGACAGACAGTAGGATAGTTAGAGTTTAACCTCTTTATAGATCAAAATGAACGTGGGTGTGTCTTTAAACATCCCGTTTGAAAAGAATACAAATTTAGTTATGTTTTAATTTGCTGATGACAAAATCGATATTAGTGCCAATGTAAACTATATTCAAAGATCTAATTACAACATTGGTAAGATAACCTGAACTAATAAGTTTATTTAAAGGTTCGATGAGTTTACACGGATCATATAGTGATTTCCGCGCTTTAAGTACAATATTACCGTAAAATTTAGGATGTGAAATACCGTTTTAATCCGTTTTCTACAGGTACAGCCAAATTTACTAGTCAAATCTTTGTATCTATGAAAGAACTTAGTAAAAGTTTTACGTAATTTATGGTAACGAAATCCCTGACTTAATAATTTACTAGTGATGCAGTGAAGTTTATAAAGTTTTTGTTTAACGTGTATTGTTGGGTTTGCATTTGTTTTGATAACTTTAACAACTTTTCTCATATTACGAGTTATACTACAACCGTATCTTTCCTTATAATTATTTAAGATACTTCGTTTGGCTTTATTGCATTTTCTGACAAAGTGCAGAATAATGTCTGACGTATAAATATATATTTCTTTTCATAGAAATAAGAAGATGAGTTTTGAGTGCCAATGAGACACCTCTCCATCCAAGTCACAATGTGTAAAAGTAAACCATTACAGGTCAAAGTACGGCCTTCAACACGGAGCATTAAATATCACCGAACAGCAAGCTATGAATGGTCCAAAATGACTAGTGTAAAACAATTCAAACAGGAAAACCAACGTTCTTATCAATAAAAAAAACAAGATACACTTATGAACCACAGCAACAAACGACAATCACTGAACATTTGGCTCATGATTCCTCCAAATATGATATTTACCTGGTGCTCCTTGGTCTCCACGTGGTCCTTTTTGTCCTTGTGATCCTGTAGAAATATATAAACTTTAGTTAGATAATTATCTTAATTGAATCAATAGGTAGCAAGTCATTTCGTCCCTCTCCCATTTCGTACCAAATGTACCAAAAAAGACAGACAGGCGGTAGTTTTCGTGTATTTGCAAGACATACATATTTTTCAACCATGTACATTTGAAGTATTATCAATTTGATATTAACCGTACCGACTTTCAAGATGACTATCATAGCATAGCTTACACTCAAGTAAGAAGAGAAAAGTAATACATATTTGAAAATTTAATATCTATTTGAAAAATAAAATCGTTTTTGTTCTCATTTTATGGAAAATATTATTTTATATTAAAAAGGTTAAATAGTATGTTAGTTATTGGAATGTAGTTATTACAAATAGTTATCCTTCTTTACCAGTGCGTTTATTCAATATGAAAATTACATGTAATCAAATAGTTTTTGATATGAAATAGTTATCACTGAACTAGTACACATTTTTGTTTAGGGGGCAGCTGGAGAACACTTCCGGGTGCGGGATTTTCTCGCTGTGTTGAAGACCCATTTGTGGCCTTAGGCTGCTTTCTACTCTTTGGTAGGGTTGTTGTCTCTGTGACACATTCCCCATTTCCATTCTCAATTTGTATTTACATATCTCATGCTCCTCTTGGTCCATGTGGTCCTTGTGGTCCAGGCTTTCCTCGGCTTCCTGGTGATCCTGATCTGCCGGGTGATCCGTTGCTTACTGTGAAATCGTTTAAATATGGCCTTTCATACACATAGTCAATGACTGACTAGTTTATTGTCTCGTGTTGCAGTCGACTAGAACGAAATGGGATGTAGTTAGGACTGTTAATTTGCCTACATATATATAAAATAAGAAGATGTAAACGCGATATTAAGTCATGTGATTACATTCCATATAAGAGACTTAATGACGAAGATATAAGTAACTATGGGTCATCGTTCAACAATGGAAAAACCTATAGCGTCTACTAAGTTATAACATGCTCCAATATGGAAAAATCAAATTTAAAACTAATTCATACGAAAACGGCCTGAAAGATGTATGCTAATTATTTTCCCTTAACTAGTTTTCTTATTTTTTTTTTTTTTTTTTGTATAAACGACGGTATTGACTAATTGATTATAAGTAACGCATACATATATGTATTAAAACAAAAGTGTTCAACTTAAAAATCTTTTAATTTAACACTTCAGAAATTTCTTTGAATCTTATCTTTGTTGGTACTACAAAAATAATAGATGTGGTATAATTGCCAATGATACAAATATCCAGCAAAATTCAAATAAAGTAGATGCAAGCAAATATAGACAACTGTACGACCTTCAGCAATGATAAAACCTATACCGTATAGTCGGCTAGAATAGGCTCTGAATGAAAAATATGAAACAGTTCAATTGAGAAATCTAACTGCCTAATTTATAACTGAACAATTTACGAAAAAACATATGACAGACGCAAACCAACGACAACGACTGAACTACAGGCTCCTGACTTTGGACAGTAGCATAAAGAATGTGTAAAACATAAAAAAACACACACACACCGGACGTTGCAGGATATATATCCAGTGATGTAGATTTAATATATCACAAAAGAACTGAATATGTATTTCTATACGGTTGTGTAGATTCCTAAATCTTTCGAACCTTTACTTTGTTATTGCATTATTACATGCTTTTCTCAGACTGCAGACGACGTCTTTAACTTAAATGCGTTGGATGTGAAATGATTGATATTCTATTCTCATTTTGATCATTGTTGAAGGCCGTTTGCTGACATATGGCATATAACATACATGTCCTTTCGTCTATTAAAATTAATTGTCTTCAGATTATCACAGGTTTTATGAATGATTTTCTTAATCATGCGGTTAAATTTCTGACTGATTGAATGAGTTACAAAGTGTTGACTATGTCTGGAAGGGGAAAAATCAATTTAACACTCTTCACATTTATACTAATGTCCATTATTCTCTATTCATCATAATTTATGTTAGCATATCTTTATTCTCTATTCTATATTTGTTGTTCCTTTTTTCTATTCTTTATACTTTTGACAATTTTCTCTTTTCTGTAAACCCCATCCTTACCCTTTGTTATAGGATCACACATTGGTGGATAAACGTTGATAGTCACGAATTTGTATTACTGGATTATTGCAATTCACATTTCTAATTCACGGATACATCTCATGTAAAATGTAAATGATTTTAAAATCCTATAATCAGTCATTTCATATTGAACTCTATAGAAATAAGGAGATGTTGTATGATAGCTAATGCGATGACTATCTACAAAAGTTCAAATAAAGCGGATATAAGCGATTATAGACAACCACACGACCTTCATCAATGAGGCAAACTCAATCCGTATTCCCGGCTATAAAAGGATTCGACATGAAACATATGAAATCAAACGGCCTAATTTTTAACGAAACAATTTACGAAGAACAAATATAAGACATGACAACCAGTAAATTACTAGCTTATGAGGTGGGACAGGTTCATAGATAATGTAACGAGGCTAAATATGTTGTTCTCTGATACATTGACTCAATGATGACCAATAGATGAGTATCTATTTTTTACCTGTCCCCGACAGAAACAAAATTATTCATTAAAGAGAGTAAAAATATTCAATTAGAACTAATGATCTCGTCTAATCAACAATTTGTTATTTTAACCACTTTTGATAAATGTTATATGTTCCTTTCAAAAGTCTCATATTTGTGGCCCTCAGAATGGAATATATACCTTTTAGGTCGCATTTTGTATAAATGATATAACATTAATAATAATAATGAAACTGCAGGATACTAAAATAAAAGTATCTGATAATTCTAACAAACAAAAATACTTCTACATAACAAAAACAGAAGCCAACTTTATTTATGAATCTGCGATGAACTCTATATCATTTTCCGTAAAATACGGCATGTGTTTTGCTCATTGTTGTAACCAAACTTGATCTATACATACACATCATCTGGTCTCTTGTGCTTATCTGTCTCATTGGTAATCATTCCACATCTTCTTATGTTTATGATAATACACCAGCTTAAACAAAACAAAAACAAAAATGGATTCTAAAATATTGTTTGTGACAGTGTTTACTAAAACTACTTTTTTCACACAAACCAACTTAGCGTGGGAAAATGTCTGATATGATTCTAAAATATCATACATTGAGACCGATTCAAAAATTTGAAATAAAATTGTGACAAAATTGCAAATCTCAATTTTTGTAAAGTTTGCTTCTTAAATTTTGTATGTAAAACAAAACTGTACAATTGTTGTATAATGGCTTTATGAATCATAACTTGAATATTTCTTTATTTCTGTAAAAATAAGGTTAGCTTTTGTGCTATAAAGAAATGTCAATGTTTTTATTCCACAGCCTTTACAAAAATATGTAAGTTCACATACAATATTTTGAAAGCAAAGATTCAACCAAAATTTCAACGTTTTTTGTTGTTGAAAAATAAGTAATTTACTTGGTTTTAGAAGCTAAGCGATCATTAATACCATAAAAACAAAGGTCGAATATACTTAGCGTAAGATTGCAGAACTAAACCTGCTTCTTTGAGATTATGTTACCTTTTAAAAGAAGTAAGCCCGGTAAGATCCCTTTTGGCCCAAAATATATTTTTACAAATTTGTATAAAAGTAAACTATGAGCTTTTAATTAGAAAGTAGGATACTCTTGTTCCATACATATGGCCTTTATATATATATATATATATATATAAATGCAATGCACATGCATCAGGTACTAGCATCATAAATTTATGCAAAATTACTGCAATCTTCACAATTGTAGCATTTGTGTTACTAGTAATTGTAAGACGGTTTATGCCTTAAATGGGAGTGGCCGAATTTGTGTGCAGCTTAATATTTAAATATATCTATTATATATGAACTCGAGAATGCATGAACTTCATAAGCCCAGAAAGTCTTACATTACAACTTACGAAAACATACTAAAAGTGGTTTCCTCGACACTTATTTTACCAGGTTGAGTGTTCGTGTCAATCGCAAAACCATTTTACCATGTCCCATAATCGCTTCAATGAAGTTTAGAATTTTGTGTGGACTCTGTGCACATAAAAACAAAACAAGGAGGTGTTGTAAGATTACCAAACGACGTAGAAACTATAAATCACTTTATGGCTTTGAGAAACAAGCAATATTCATATCGCATAACAAGCTACTAATGGCAGCGACATAGCATACTGTAAAACCAGTAAAATATATCGACATGCTAAACAATAGAAACGTAAACTAAGCGGTGAGGTGTATGTAATTAGGTACACAAATAAGCAATAATTAGGAGTTATCTGAAAAGTGAAAAGATAAAAAATCGACAAAAATAGGCTTACTATTCTTAATGTCTATCTGTATGTACCGGGTTATATTTCCTTGTTTTTTTCTACCAACACAATATGTAACAATATTTTCTTGTTTCCGTTACATTTTGTATTCGGATTAACAAATGTAATTGTGTATATTAAAGCAAAAAGTAATTAATACTCAAAAGAATTGTTAAGGATCAATTCAATTTTAAACATATTTCATTTTCGAAACTAAGCTAAAGGTAAATCATATATACATTAGATATATTTTTAGATATAAATTAATATATATTTGATGGATGTCACATTTCTTCTAGTGTTTGTTTTTATCGTTTTTGGTTGTTTTTTTTTTTTCTTCTTTCTTGATGCCATGTTATTTTCAGTTTGATACCAACTTTTGAATTTATATATTCCTTTCTCTAATTTTTGTGCTATTTTCGCATTTCTTGATCGGCGTGAGAAAAATATTTCTCATCACTAATGCAATATCTGTTCTCACCAACTGATTGGTTGAAAATTAGTTATGGCGTCAATTTTCTTGGTTTCTACTGAATTTCCAATTTTGACGTCATGAAAAAGGTGATCATGCCTGATGACGTCACATATAAAGAACACAACTTTCTGCAAATCTTTGAAAAGGAAGGATAAAAATCATTAAAGAAGCAGATTCTACCACTATAACTCGTGTATTACGATATTTCTTCACTAACAACAGTTAAATTCTAATTATTTAAAGAGCTCGGCAAGCCTCGCGCTTTCAATATCAAAATTTAACTGTCTCGAGTAGAAATATCGCAACACACTTGTTGCAGTGGTGAAATCTATATTTTGCCTTTCTTTAATAATATTATGGACATGCATCACATTGTTAGAATAGACAGTTAATAGAGTGTAAATTTGTGATTCAGCTTATGTAATTTGTTCTTTATTTTTATTTTTTTTTTTTTCTTTCAACAAAAGATTTCAAAGACTAATTTTTAATAATCAGTTTTAGTAGGAATTGGTAGACGTTTTACAATTTTGCAACTGCATACTTGGTTTTATAAAACAGAATGGCCAACGTAGATACAAATATTCTGTTTAAGGAGGAAAATTTATACTTTGTAAATACATTCTGATTCAAATAAAATATATCCTGAAACTGACATTATCGAGCTACTTTATTTCTTGATTGATAACATATTTGTTATGTTATTAGTACATTTGTTTAATAATTTTAACTGAACACTCGTAGTGCAAGCATTATTCATACTCCGTTGTTGTTGTTTTCATTTTTAACAATTCTAAAGCTGATGTAGTGTTTATGCCATTGTGTTAAGTATTTTCAATTTAAGTTTTGTTGCTATTCAACTTTTATAGTGTACTAAAATAAACTAAAATAAGAACAACAAATTATAGACTAAAAATTAACAAACATGAAATAAGATTCAATTAAAATATGAGTTCCTGTCCTTGTAATTATAATGACGGATATTGATAAATAATACTGCGAGGTTATGGTAAAAGTATACGTAACACAAATTGAACATTTGAATGAAAAGTGTATAATTGTTTCAACTTCCTCAAACAAAGATTTGTTTCGTGATTGTTCATATTAACACGCTGTTGTCGTTAATGTATGTACATATTATTTATGGTTCATTTTTTTTCTTTAAAAAAACGGACGTGTTATCATCAATACGCAAAAGAAACCGATGATATAAAACCTATATTCAAAGTAAAATAGACAGAAATTTTGAGTGGATTAAATCTAAAACTGGTTTATCATTCAAAACAAAACAAAACAGAAAAGTATGAATGAAACTGAAATACTTTCAAATAAGAATAAAGCGTTGTTTATGTATTTTTGCTCGATGAACACTTGTTTCTTAAAGGAAACACAATGTTTAGAATACATTATTGTACTTTCGAAATGATCTGCTACTGTCGTTTATAGAAATGAGAAGATGTGTCATGATTGCCAATGAAACAACTCTCCTTCCAAGTTGTAACGTGTAAAGGTAAACGAATATAGGTCAAAGTACGGCCTTCAACAAGGCGCCTTGGCTCACACCGAACAGCAAGCTTTAAAGGGCCACAAAATGACCAGTGTAAAACAATGCAAACAGGTAATCAAACGGTCTAATTTATAAATATTGAAAACGAGAAACGAGGAACCACATCAACAAACAACAACTCCCAAACAACAAGCTCTTGGCTCGGGACAGGTTCACGCAAAAGCAGCGGAATCAAACGTTTGAACGGGCTCCAACTTTCAAACTAACTTGAAATATAAGTGTAACGTTACAACATAGAAAAATGCTAAAGATAAATGATTACTATGTTGCAAAAAGTAACAATGGAAATCAGGTATATCTTATTACGAAAACTTGTATCAAATGTTTTCATGCATACTTTTCGAAAGGGTTGACCGATTGGAACCTAAGGCATCTCAGCTACACATGTTTGATATCTTAATTTTAATTCATGTGTTTCTGGTAATATCGTTTGTAGCAATTTAAAATGTCTTTATTAAATCATCAGTATGACTGTCCAAAATGAGTAACGTTTCATGTATACCAATAACATATTTTGGAAAAATTAAAATTATAATTAACTCTACTCATCAAGTAAATCAGTGTATTCTACTTTGCATGTTAGTCCACCAAGACCTTTGTGTGAACTTGTATTTCTTACTTTTGAATGCACCAAAATATTTTGTTATTTTGTCATATAGTATGAGTAATTGTAGTAACTTCAATTTCATACTAAAGTGACAAAAAGGCAATTTTACATTTTATTTTCATAAATATAATCACAGGAAGCAGAGTTTTATCGGAACACAGTATCAAAAATATTTCAGAAAATGCAGAAACAAACAAACGCAAATAACGACATCACGTCTGTTCCATTTTATCATTAGGACAGCTACATGTTTTGACATCGTATTTAAAGTAACTTTTACTGACATTACTGATTAAAGTAAACAGCAAGACATTATAATAAAGAACATAATCATGACTCATATTGGGCATTTATCTCTGCATGTTAAATACTATCCAAACAACTCTCTTGAAGGTCCAAAGGTAGTCTGTTCCATGGTTTAATGTCTAGCCCTGTTCAGCAAAACTTCATTTTCCAGTATTTTGGGTACGCTTTCAGTAACTGCGAGGATTTGTTCATATGGTACCATTTGTTATTTGAAATAAGCAAACAACACAGTTTTTGACATTTCAAGGAAATAATAAAAAAAGAAAAAGTATTTGGTTTGATTTTTATTATTTTTGTTGAATCAGTGCCAAATATTTCATTCAAGTCAAACACAATGACAAATTCTCAAAGGTTACAATGACCTAAAAGTCTATCGTTATCGCGGACACACTTGTATTTAAATAAAATTAAACAATACACATGTGGATTGAAAACTTCCTCTATTGAAGAGTTTGGAGAACATACATAAAGGAAACGGAAACTGTGATATTAGATTTTAAGTATCATTATAACAAAACAAATGATTAATATAAAGTATATTGTAATAATTTTTGTTTTGTTTCTATCAAAACAAAAAGGAAAACAATAGTTATTCTATTTTACATGAAAGTCCACTAACAACATTTTATATACAATATTTACACAAAGGCTGATAATTGTTGATATAGTCGACAGCAAACAGATAAAACATTCAATCTAATGACAAAATGTCTGAATAAAATCGGAACACTGTATATATATATGTATATATATACTGTATGAATGTGATTCAAATTTATATTTGGGGCCTCGGTGACCAAGTGGTCTAAGTAGTTCTACTACTGTAATCACTAGCCTGTCAACACTGAGGTTGTGAGTTCGAACCCCGCTCGTGCGAGTGCACTCGACTCAATCTTAATTGACTAGGATTGTCAGTTTTCCTATCGAAGGTCGGTGGTTTCTCCGGGCACTCCGGCTTCCTCCACCAATAAAACTGGCCGCCACGAAATAGCCCAAATGTGGCGCTTAAAAGTGGCGTTAAAACACCAACAATCAATCAATCAATCAAATTTATATTCATGTGTCAAGCAAGAAAAATTCTCGGACAGACACATGAGCAAATGCAAAAGAAATATATATAAACATGGTAAAAGTGTTCTCATCCTTACTAAACACAATTTAATTAATAGTAACATTCTGTGTTTTTTTTTTTTTTAATTATCCATTTAGCAGTTATATGTTAATTTCACGATACAAACAAAGAATTATCTGTTAATATCATTGTTACAACACAATTCTTTTCAAGTTGCTCAGTCTTTTGTTTTCTAAATTTTGTTTTGTATACTATAATTTGTTTGTTGTTATTTTGTTTTTAGCCATGGCGTTGTTAGTTGGTTTTCGACTTGTGAGTTTGAATATCCTCTGGTATCCTTCGCTTCTCCTTTCCGATTCATTCAAACTGCACAGCCAACAAACCATTCTGTGTCCTTTAATATTCCTAGCTTTTTCTCATTGAGCTTTAGGCAAACAACAATCAATCAAGTCAGAGTAATTCGTTTTGAGGGAAAATAAAGACTGATAAACTAACAATATTATTTTGAGTAATAAGTGAAATGTCTTTCGATACACATTTAGTTCCGGTTTACTTTTACTTGATTATGACACAAAATAAATAAATTCAGTCGTTGGAAGAAAACATAACATAGTTTTAAGATTAAAGTGTCAATTAGACAATGGAATTCATTTGCCAATATGACCACATATATTTTATACTCGTCTTATCACTACGCCATATGTAGCTCCTCGATAGTGATGACACCTTCTTCTCTCTTATCGATATTGATTGCACGCACAGTATTTGATCGGTTTGTATTGTTCAATCTGCATTTCTTTGTGAAATGTATGCGGGATAGTTTTCTTTGGTCATATACTGTTGAAATTTTATTATACCTGTGGGTTTTGTTTGCCCTTGGTATTACAAAAAAAATAAAAGTTCACAATTTACATTAAAATACCAAAACGTTTTTGGGTTAATTGCGAAATATTTCCGAAAATTAATCAGAAATGCAATTTACGAACAATATTATTCTACGACATGTTTTCCATTTTATTCACTGACCTAATTTTAAACATGTATCAACTTAACAAAACAGTATAGCTTCATTGTTTTATAATACAATGTATTATAACATATGTGATAACACTTTAATCATTGTTATACATGCATAAGGACGTAAATGATTCAATTGCGTTTATACATTTTGTTGGGGAAAATGTAATCAAAACATAATTGCATCCTTTGCGATTATTGGCTGATTAACCCATCGTGATGGTTTGTTATTTATTTTCAACAGACACGCTTCCTCTTCCCACGTGCAAATACATTAATTGGTCGTTTCCTATTAATCATATAATGTTGATTTTTTTTTTTTTTATTTATTATAGTGAACGTAACTTTCTGGTTACTTTTTATATGGGTCTAATATTAACTGCTAAACTCAAAACTGGAACGATTGCACACAGCATTAAATGATTCACATTGTATATTATAAACGTTTTATTCGAGTTATACCAGATTTAACCCACCGTTTCGGAAAATGCATATACCAAGTCTGGAATATGACAGTTGTTTTTCACTCATTACGTTGGTTGATAAAGTTTGATATTGTCAGTTTTATGGACTTCACCTTTTTCATTTACTTTGGAGTTCGATATTGATGTTAATATGTTTAAATAAAAAATGTAGTTTTATTGCAATCAATGACAAATGTTTTATTCAGACAATACAAATATCATCAAACGCAATGTAGAATTCATCATACATGATGATGTTACAATGACCTGATATTGAATAGTTATTGCGGACATTCTTGTAGTTTGAACAAAATAAACAATAAAGATGTATATTGTAAACTTCCTCTATTAAAGAGTTAAGGAAAGTATATAAAAAATCGGAAAATATGATATATGATTTTTAGTATCATTTTATTATTACAGTGGTAAACTTTTAATTGAATTAAAAATCTAATTTAATGATAATGGTTATATCTATTCAAACTAAAAGTTAAGCAATAGGTATTCTAGTTTACCGGATTTGTTTCTCTCAACCGATTTATGACTTTTGAACAGCGGTATACTACTGTTGTCTTTATTTACATGAAAAGTTCACTGACAGCATTTTACCATCAATACATTCACCACAAGGATGGAAATGGTTGCTATAGTATAGAGTATTTTAGTTTATGAAATTTGTAAACAAAAGTCTAATTGAAATTGGAACACAATTCAATAATGCGTTGTATCTCAATGTGTATCATATTTTACATGTTTTGAGATAAACTTTTCCCATAAAAATTATCAGTATGACTTTGAACTTATGCTATTCATATGTCAAAAGAAAACACATATTTCTCAAACGAAGAATAACGATATAAATATTTTATTAAAAGCACTTAATTGCAGACAAAACTTGACCAAATATAATAAAATGTGAACGTTTTCTTATTTTTACTGAAACAATATCAATATTGGTAACTCTTTTAGATTTTTGTTCAGCTGTTATATTCAAGATGCAAGATACAAGATATTCTAATAAGCCAAGTATGGCCCACATTGCTGAACATAGTTATCATTTATCATGTTTATAACCAAAAAAAATGATACATTTAACAAAATAAATATCTCTGATTGGCAATGATTAGTTAGAATGAAATGGAAAAAAAAACAATTATGAAAGGAAACAAAATATTGACAAAACAATTAAAATATGAACATATAAAAATACAAGATATTATAATTTGTAACAATTGATAAAATGTTAAATAACTAGCAACAGTCACTCAGCAATCATAATAATTCATGATGTTTGATGAAATTGTTTCAAATATTTCTATTCAGTTTTCATATAATTTAGATAAGGTATGGTTTATATATATGATTCCATATTTTACCTCCGATGAGATAAGCCAAATAATTGCATTCTTATCTGGCAATGATTTTTAATTCTTTATTATTTTTTCTCTAAGATTTTAAGAATTGATCTTCATCTACACTATAAAGTTTCCATTTAATTAATAAGTAAAGTTCAACATCTACATCTGTTTTACATATTTTACATTTGCAATGTTTGGCTTCTTGGTCTACCCTTTTAATTTCAAGTGGGTGATCACTGATTCCTTGTCAATAACTGCCTTTGAACGCTATTACCAATGAGAACATAGTGTCAAAAGCAAATTTATTATGAAAAGTTTTGTGTTTTCTTAACTTGTTTCCAAAGTTAAAATAAAATCCGTTATCACGTAACAAATCATTTGTCAGTATGTTAACACATTTAGACCGTAGAATGCATTATATGAGCATTTGGACCATATACTCAAATGGTTATACATTTTTTTTCATAAAATTTCTTCTAGTTTCTACTTACTTCTCCTATCAATATAAATATAAGCAAAACCCATTTATAAATAACTAAAAGTAATATACAATATGTAAAAAATGTAATGTATAAACATGATTAAGAACAAATTTAAACATCAAAATAGATTAAAACAGGAATGTGTCTATAGTACACGGATGCCCCACACGCAATATCATTTTCTATGTTCATTGGACAGTGACATTGGGGTCAAAACTCTAATTTGCATTAAAATTTGAAAGATCATATCATAGGAAACATGTGTACTATGTTTCAAGTTGATTAGACTTCAACTTTATCAAAAACTACCGTGACCAAAAACTTTAACCTGAAGCGGGACAGACGGACGGACGAACGAACATGGAGATAATGTAAGGCAGTTGAAATAATTATTCAATTATTCAGTTCAAGATCTAATGTCCTCAGAACGAAACAGCAATACAAGAAGTCATAAATATGCTGCAATTAAATGTGGGCATTTACATGTTTTGGTGAACAGGAAAAAAAACTTCAGTAGTTGATAAATTAAAGAAATGTCAAAGTACAAGTGGTAAAACAAGTTTCATAACATCTTGTTTTTAACAATTTTGTCAGAACCTATGATTTTATGTTTACAAAAAATTATAAAACGCTGGCCTTTACTTTTCAAATTCGGCTCAAACATTTGCAAATAAAATAAAATTATTAAAATTTTCAAATCGCTCGCTCGCTCAAATTTCTAGAGTGGAAAAATCCGTAGAACAAGAAATTAAATTGGTTTGGCCGAAATAACACAGGTTCAAAGTACACACTGCTGGTTTATATCCTATGAACGATCCTTGCATTTAATTAAAGTAAACGTAAAGTTTTAAACAATCGGATTGTTTGCATAGAAATTCTAATTGTTTTCACCCAAAATCGGAAATTCGCCTTCTAATTCCATTTAAATGAAAATTAGAATTGCAGATTGATGTAACCCTTTCTTTGTCAAACCCTTTTCAAATATTTGCATTTTTACAATTTGATTCTGTGGATGAGATGCTGTTGTTTCTTTCTCTTGTGATCTTAGTGTACTGATGACTCTCTGGACGCTCTTGTAATACAGTCTGATAAGGGTTTTCATAACCATCACCAACATTGCCTACCATAACACTCTGTGATGATTCACTTTCAGAGTCACTGCTAGTCTGACTCTTTTGGTCACTTAACTGCTTTTTATCTAATATAATGTTTGTGTCATTTGTAGAAATCGACATATGTTGCCCTTGCACGTCAAAACCTCATGTTGTGGTAAATCATCATTGGGAAGGTCAGCATTAAAATCAGTTGAATGATTATCGGTTGATTGTACATTGGCTTCATTTGAGATATGAGCTGCATGTTGCAGCGTCAGGTTTTGGCCTTGATTGTCGTTTGTGTTCGACGAACATATGTTGCTGACAGCGCCATACAAGATTGTCCCAATTTCGTCATATGTATGATAATTGCGGTCGTTTCCATGCACATTGGTATGTATTGGAACCCTAGACCTGACAAGTTTTACATAACCCGACATGAATAATGATCGAACCAAATAAAACCGCACCTAGGATGCAAATTGTGAAAACGTACTTCCTCTCGCTTTGATTTATTCCACGGTCCTCTAAAATGGATAAAATATTTACATCATTATGGAATATTTATTTATTTTCATCATTGTATATTTAAATTACTTAACCAAATGTACAAGTTTTGCCGATGATGCATGTTGTTCATATTGTCAGATAATGACATGATTTTTGTAAACAAGAATTTATATCATGTTTTAATTTCACATATAAACACCTAGGTCGCCATCAGTTAAGATATGCGCAAACAAATGTTTGATCGATAATTTTAATTAACAAAACCATTGTAAACCAAAATCTGATATCGTTTTATTGCTAATGCATACGAAGACGGATCGTTCATCAAAGGATACATCATACAAATATATCCTTTAAAGTTGACCATTATCAACGCTCTATGGATTTCATTTTAAATTATCAGTTTTAATGTGATATTAAAATTACAAAAATAACATGAAAAAAAGAATAAATAGACGTGTTTTTTTCAAATCCAACCTGACAATCAAAAATTCAATTAGTTAATCGAAAAACACATGCATATTGACACCAATCCATATCAGAATACACAAAGCACTACTCAATAAATTTAATATTTGGATACAAGCAGCTCCTCATTAACATGATAAAATAGGTTCAATAATTCCTGACTTTCTAAAGGACATCTGTATTGTTCCCTATATACCATGAAAAACTCGTACTGTGGATTCATTTGCATTCATGGAATATTTATTTCCGTGGACTTTGTTCTTATTTGAAAACCACAAATTTAAATTTTAAACGAAGTACAAATTTTCTATATGCGTGTAGACTTTATTAAAGCCTCTAATTCAAATATCCACGAAAATGCAAATATTCGTTAATCCACAGTATTTGACAAACGCAACGAGATTGGGCTTACATTTCGCAAAGGAAAACAAGGTCAGGATGGCAGCCGTTAAAGTACCCAAAGAAGTAACAATACGATAGATAAAGGCAACAGTAGTATACCGCTGTTCAAAAGTCATATATCGATTGAAAAAAAACAAATCCAGGTTACAAACTAAAACCGAGGGAAACACATCAACTATAAGAGGAAAACAACGGAACAACAGAAACACTGAACAGCGACAAAACAAACGCCAACATACATACAAACGGACTAGTTGATAACCACTGCCATATTCCTGACTTGGTACAAGACATTTTAAGAACAAATGGTGGGTTGAACCTGGTTATATGGCTAGCCAATAGAATATACCAATATCAGTAACCCAAACGTTTCGCTACTACTCACATATAGTTACAACTAACCTTTTTATAATTCCAAAATTATACTCGCTTGCACCAAACCGATTCTTTATTGTGATACAGTAGGCTTGAAAATCATCTATTCCTAATTCCTCACTTTCAATCAAAATATCATAACCAGGAATTCCATTTTGTTGTCAAAGTCGTTGTATAACAATGTAGATTTCAAAACGTATTTATCTATTTTCTTTTTACCACGCATCCGTCCTATTTTTCTAGGAATATTTCTTCAACATCCGGGCAACTGTAGACATGGAAAGACATCGTTATTGATGACTGTCTCACTTTTCCAATCTTGACATATTTGTTTTCTTTTGCAAATACAGGTGGACCTTACAATAGAAGAGCTCAAATATGTTAATATTTGTGATTTTATATGTGTTATATGTGAAAATCTTTAAACTTTAATATGTTTTCCTGTGTGTGCTGTTTCTTAAGATAAGACGATCTGACAAAATTTAAATTGGCTTGATGGTATATCATGATATAATATCATCATGTACATGTAGGAATATATATTTCCTTGCAAAGAATGGATGAATTATGAGATTGTCAAATATAAAATAAACTATTAAAGCTGTCTTCTAAAAGAAAGAAGTAAAATAACAAAAATACCGAACTCCGAGGAAAATTCAAAACGTAACGTCCCTAATCAAATGGCAAAATCAAAAGCTCAAACACATCAAACGAATGGATTACAACTGTCATATTCCTGACTTGGTACAGGCATTTTCTTATGTAGAATTGTTTTACAATGTAAAAGGACTTGCTGAAAATGGTTATATTTGATTTATCATAATTAAATACACCAATGTGACAAAACTAACAAACAGAAATTCAAAATTTTCACTGAACTTACTCCTGACTGAATGATTCTACCCGCTGTCCATGGATGCGAATTTTAAAAGACATGGACATTGTTATGTTAGTATTACAAACAGCATCATACACATACTTAATGTTTTTGACAATATTATATAAACTTTGTCAGTTTCAAGGTTAACGATACAGACAATCGACACAGGGCGAGAGCATGTGTTTTGCTTGCCCTTCAATATTTTTCATATTATGTGTGTCTGTTAAAGGTTAAACAAATCATCCTTTAAAAACATTAGGTAAACAATGATGTTGACGTAATCAAATAGTATCATAAATAATATATAGTAGCAGTTAATTGAAATCCGAAGCGTGGCTAAATACATGGACGGTATGGGTGAACATTGTAATAGACATGTTTGGAAATGTTATTAAATACCGCACCGATGTTAAATAACAATACTCTATTCTCAATTTTATGATATAAGATTTACAAGTGGAATTTATCAAAATACAAGTGTATTGAAAAGTATCTAGGAGTATAATATTTTACTTGGTGGTGTGTTGGATACAATATGGCGAGCAGTTAATGTCGACTCATAATTGTACGGCCTTCAACAATGAGCCAATTCCATTCCAAACATATGCAAGTTTATGAATTTCCCGGCATAAAATAAATGATATATCAAATAACGAACATGTTGAAAACAGATTTATATAAACCTTCAAGTAAAAATCGGATTCCGAGTTATGCAATTACAATATTTCTTCATTCTTTTTGTTGATCATTTTCTGATTTAGAACGGCTACAATAAAATCAGCAAAATGATCAACAAAAGAATAAAGAATATTTCTTTATTCTTTTGTTGATCATTTTGCTGATTTTTATTGTAGCCGTTCTAAATCGTGCTCTAATGACATAGTCATCAAACAATTTTAAAAATTGAACCGTTTAGAAAGACAGAATTTACAGGAAATGTAATAAAAGATTTTAGGAATCTTGCAATATATATTGGTAAATAAAATATTTTTCCTTTTTACATCATAGTGCTCAGAAGTTAGTGCTTCTGAACTAAAACGATTTAAAACTTTCTTATTTTTTCAAATATTCCAGTTGTAAAATTAATTTATCATTAAGAAACTAAGGTTCCAACTTTCTTAGGAAAAGTTGACCTTAGATGTAGTCTTTTTTTTCTTTTTCTGTCCCTTTTATTCATATAGATGTAAAAGTTTTTAGCATTTATACATATCTGGTCTTCCATTGTTTGGTTTTGAACATTTCAGAAGTGCGTTTCGAAAGCGCATGGAATGGATGAAGTATTACTTTATTTGCTGTTGTACCTTCATGTTTCACACTTGTTGACCTAGTCTGTAGCATATCCCCATTAGTATCTGGTATACCATTACTGACAACGCACATATATCTACCATTTCTCTGGTAAGGAAAGGAGTCAGTCTGGAAAGTGAATGTTCCGTTATCCAAATTTATTGAACGGATAATATCCCCATACTTTGATATTTGATCTAACCGGTACACATTATAAATTGCTGGATTTCCATCGCAGTCACATTCAACCGTGTCGTTCGTATAACGAACTGTAACTGCAGGTGCATCTGTAATTAAATGTTTTTATATTTTATATCTACATGTCCGTACATGGAGTAAGCTTAAATCATTCAAATAATGATAATGAAAAGTTCAATGATGTGAATAGAAAGGTTTGAGAAATACATGTTTCAAAACGTGTAGTGTACATTATGCGAGATTTCTTTCTTAAAAGGCATCTACAAGTCATTTCAATCTCCAGTCTTTATTGCTTCGAATAGTATGTTTTGCAGGAGTTTCAACAAACATTGTCTTTTCCTTCGCCTTATTGATTTATCATATAATGGGATCAAGATATAATTGTTTTCTCAGATATTAGGGTCTTGTTTCATCAATTAGCATATTCACTGTAATTCCATAATGTTTTCAGTTCACTGAAAACGACGCAGTTGTTTTATAGATGAATGCAGATATGAATTTTGCGAGATTAAGATATCGATTAACACTAGGTCAGCAAGTAGACATAGTATTGTGTCTAAGCAAGGAAAGAAGTCTGTCTGCAGACTTTCACCTTGGGAGCTAACCCTTTCCTCAGCATGTCGGTACAATATTAATCATAATCAACTCTTTATTACGTTTCCAAGCTTACAAAGTATATAACTATTTATCATAAAGAAACGTTATTGTATACATTTTGTACGACTTAAACACAAATACTTGAGGCTTCAAAACGTTACTTTATTTTGTCTAAAGCAAACATATTTAACACTAAACATCTTATTTAGTTTTGTTTCCAAATCACAAAATATACATACTTACACATTATGATTAAACTAACTTCAATCATTATCGACAAGTGTGTAGTGTCAACACATTTATATTTTGACAGGTGATCTGTACGATCTGGTATAAATGAATAGCTCACAGTTTGATTATCACCAATGGCTTTAATCGATCCATTTGATTCTATCTTTAAAGCAGTAATATACTGTACTGTGTCAGAGGAACAATTGATCTCAATTCGGAACCTTCCTGTCCAACTATTGTATTGATATCTGTTTGGTTGATGAACCTTAATTCTATAATGAGAAAACTAATTTTAATATAGCTTAAATCTAATGAAAATAGTTTTACCCACTATGTTTATGATGTCCGTCACCAAACTACACATCACCATCATTGCTGCATGCTTTTTTTTTTTTTTGTACTTTCCCGTCTTACAAGTAGAACCTGGTATTTCGGTAAAATCTGTACGCATACAGTACAATCAAAGAAGGTATTATTCCATGTAATGATGGAGAAGGACCGACAAACTACATACAATCTATACTTAATGACCGATGTTTGTGTAACTAATATATAAATTGAGTCATGTTGTTTTGATTCATGTATTTTAATATCAATTAAATTATCTATTATGGCTTTGTGTTGTCGTATCTTTCAAACAGACGTAACTTTTATATTTATTTTCGTCGACATATTGATGTGATTTGTTTTGAAGAAATTCTAATGTATAAACTTGAATTGAATTTAACAAGTTAATTTCTAGATGACCCATCCCGAGTGATTATATCAGCACAGTACCAGAGCTTACCACGTTTATTGTGTTATCCGTGTTAACTTAAATTTCAAAGTTATGTTGTGAAATCTAATTGTTGTGTTGTTTTAACTGTTATTTTTACTTTTGTCATCTGGCACTACTGTGGTCTTGACGTCAATAACGTATGATCTTTTTAATTCCACATTGCTTTTCTTGTTTTTTTCGCCAACAGTACTGATGCCTGTATCGGAGTGGTGATAAAATAACCAACAGGTGTTTTGTTTTTCCATTCAATTTGTCACTGATACGATTTCTTAATTTGTCTTGGGTCTTAGGACAAAATGCACTAGTTCGTTTTACTTGTCTACATGTATAAACCTTAACTATACTAAGTTGATGATAAAAACTAGTTATTATACGACCAACTAAAATATGCCATTAAATTTGATAAATTAATAGTTTCTATGAAACCCGTCGATAAGTTTTACTATATCTAAAATATTCGTCACTTGTTATTTTGTAAAGACAATTACGAAATACCAAGCGGTATTTAAAGTCGAAAGAATGAACATACCATTTGCATCAGAAAGTCTAAGACGAAAACACAAACAATGTAGTTCTCAGATCAAAACATAATGTAAGATAACAATGTACTTCTCATTTCATCCAACGTCTTGCTACGTATGCAAAGCAAACATTCTTTGATTTTTTTCATTTTTATTTATTGGGAATATATATCAATTATAGGGAGATACAAGTGTACAAAACGTATGCAAAAGGAGAAGATGCCATTGCAAAATAAAACTAAATTCAATTTTACAGTCAACAAACACTACTTATACATGATGATAAAATACACAGCAAAATCCTGTCCGAATGATGAAGTAAATTAAGACAGACAACATCCTTGTATGCACATTTCAATAATCATTTAGATTTCTAATTGGTTCTTATTTCAATCTTTCTGACATACAATGTTTTTATTTATGTCGGCATTCTTTGGAATGAACAAAACATAAGTATTAATTCTGTAATCAGGTGTAATTTTTTAATCAGTATTTATAATGATACATTAAGAGATTTCAATCGTTAAGAACTAAAACATGACGGAGCAGACTTTAAAAATTTAGAATTCAAAACAATAAATCAAAGTAATATTCTTGCTCAGAGAGAACCATTCAATTTCAGTACTTTTTGTATAAAAAGTACAAATAACTGGTCATTCGTGTGAAATAATGGAGCAGAGGCCCATATAGCTGATAACCATAAATTCCTAGGAATGGACCGTTATTTGGACTTTCCCTAAATTAAAATACACATTAAATATTGAAAGAAAGCATTAGAGTATAAAATTTTAATTATCTGACTTCATTTTGTAATGATGTTTTCATTTTCCCATGTTGTACCAAGTATTACTGTGGATTCATTTATTTTTCGTGGGTACCAATATTTGTGGATTGATAAAACCTGCATTTTCGTGGATATTTGATTTCGTGGTTTTGCCAATGTCTGCATACAACCCTATAAAAATTGCATTTCGTTGAGCATTTGAATTCGTGGTTCACTTGTACCCAAGAAATCCACGAAAATTGGTACCCAACGAATAATAATGAATCCACAGTACGCTTGCCAAATGTTAAAATCAAGCTGACTAACTTCTTTTTAAACGGAGTCTTTATGAACAGTAGTATATGCAA
>CM029605.1:38984270-39078234 GCA_017311375.1 Mytilus coruscus
TCTAAACATGTATTTAGATTTTTGATTATGGGCCCAGTTTTCAAGTTGGTCCAAATCGGGGTCTAAATTTAAACTTTGTTTGATTTCAACAAAATTGAATATATGGGTTTCTTTGATATGCTGAATCTAACCATGTGTTTAAATTTTGATTTTTGGACCCTGTAATCATTTTTTCCACATTGAGGTCAAAAGGGTCCAAAATTAAACTTTGTTTGATTTCATCAAAATTGAATTATTGGGGTTCTTTGATATGCCGAATCTAACCGTGTATTTAGATTCTTAATTTTTGGTCCCGTTTTCAAATTGGTCTACATTAAGGTCCAAGGGTCCAAAATCAAACTTAGTTTGATTTTAACAAAATTGAATTCTTAGGGTTCTTTGATATGCTGAATCTAAACATGTATTTAGATTTTTGATTATGGGCCCAGTTTTCAAGTTGGTCCAAAATTAAACTTTGTTTGATTTCAACAAAATTGAATATATGGGGTTCTTTGATATGCTGAATCTAACCATGTATTTAGATTTTTGATTTTTGGGCCCCGTTATCAACTTTGTCCACATTGAGGTCAAAAGGGTCCAAAATTAAACTTTGTTTGATTTCATCAAAATTGAACTCTTGGGGTTCTTTGATATGCTGAATCTAACCATTGTATTTAGATTTTGGATATTGGACCATAATAGGTGAATGTCCAATTTAAAAAATTTTCTTAGTTCTTAGACCACATTCATTCTGTGTCAGAAACCTATGCTGTGTCAAATATTTAATCACAATCCAAATTCAGAGCTGTATCAAGCTTGAATGTTGTGTCCATACTTGCCCCAACTATTCAGGGTTCGACCTCTGAGGTCGTATCAAGCTGCGCCCTGTGGAGCATTTTATTAAAGAATGTACATGCCAAAATGTCAACATAAACATGTATATGGTCAACCTTTTTGTTTTAAAACACAGAAGTTGCATACCATATTCCCATTTAACATACATAATTCTGCGACTTTCTGTTCACTATTTGTATAAATTACTCAGTACTAACAACGACAAAGATATGTTCAATCTACCTGTGCAAAGTCGCCTATAATTATGGACGCACATGTGGTTATTATAGATTTGCATTTAAAACAGACAACTTATATAAATATTTGTTTGTTTAGTTGTACAGGAGCTGCGTAAGGTCTTAAGTTCAAAATTTATATTACTTAACAGTAGATCGAGCATGCCATCAATACTGTAACGTTTATGGGTCATCGTAAATTCCCCTTTTTCTATTTTTAGATATTATATATAACTATAGTTGTCCGGTCACTTTTTCGCGGGGATCGTTTTTCTCGTGCTTGAGACTAAATGTCCAGACTTGGATATTTAAACCTCGTCAGGGCAGTATTTCTTTAGATTGGGGAAAACTTTCGTACTGGTAAGTTGTACTTTAAATTTCATTTTATTCGTATTTCAATGTTTGACTTAAATATTTACTACTTTACATTTGATATATTTCTTTTCGGTTTTAGAGTCAAACATTTCTAAATTTTAATTTACGTTTCCGTTCCAAAATAAATAAAGGGAATTGTACACTAGCTAGATATTTTATGATTTCGGGTTTATAATGAGATGGGGTTCATTTTGATAGCGATATTTAGAAGAATGGTTCATCCGAGGGTTATTTTAGAGTAACGGTCGTCAATCTTCGGAATTGTTCGTGCCTTACTCTGAAATAGAATTTTGTATTATCGCATGTTTTATTTTTGGGTCTTGAACTGGTCAATGATATTGAAAAACGTTTTCAGACATTGGTCTGGTTGGACCGAAAATTAAACGGGTATAGATAAATGCGATGGTTTTTTTTACTGGATCGATTGTTGTTTCCTAGTCATGCAATGATGAGGTTCATGATCTAGTCTAAGAGTTGGTGGGAACCAGTGGGTATATTTATTTTGTCTCGGAAGGTTGACGTCACAACTTGATTGATTTAATAATATAGTTAAGAGACGACTAGTGTACAGCTCTCAATATTTTAAGTAAACGGACACCTCTAAAATTCTAGTATCTTATTATTTTATTCAATTAGATAGCACTAAGGCCAAACCCTTCCTAGAATTGGTTAACTTTTTATTGGTATTTTGCACCGCAAATGCATCGTTTTATACTAAAAGGGGAAGTTCGAAAGTGTATTGAAACTCTAAAGAATTTAAAATTTCACATGGATATACCGCGATATTTATGTATTTATTGTCTAGTCTAGGAAGTTTTATTGTTGATATTCACCCCTTATGTATCTAGTGTTAAATTAGGTATTTATATGACAGACCTTTCTTGGTATTCCTTATTATTGGAAGATTTTATATAGACAGAAGTAGTATACCTAAAACGACAAAGTCATTTTTCATTTACCTGTATATATTATGAAAACCGGTTTTTATACGACCGCAAATGTTTCGTATATTGGTATGACGTTGGCGTCGTCGTCGTCGTCCGAAAACGCATTGGTTTTCGCACTCTAACTTTAGTTTAAGTGAATGGATCTCTATGAAATTTTACCATAAGGTTCAATATCACAAAAGGAAGGTTGGGATTGATTTTGGGGGTTATGGTACCAACAGTTAAGGAATTAGGGGCCAAAAATAAGCAATTTTGTAACTTCCAGACATAACTTGTGTGTTAGTGTATGGATCTCTCTGACTTTGTACCACAAGGTTCCATATCACAAAGGGAATGCTGGGATTGATTTTGGGGGGTACTTGCCTCAAAATTTTAGGAATTAGGGGCCAAAAATGGGGCAAAAAACAAACATTTTTCTAGTTTCATGACAATAAATTGTGTGTAAGTGTATGGATCTTTCTGAAATTGTACTACAAGGTTCCATATCACAAAGGGAAAGCTGGAATTGAGTTTGGGGTAATTGCCTGAAACGTTTAGGAGTTAGGGGCCAAAATAAGCATTTTCTAGTTTCCAGACAATAACTTGTGTTCAAGTGTATGGATCTCTCTGAAATTGTACTGCAAGGTACCATACCTCAAAGGGAAGGCTGGGATTGAGTTTGGGGGGTGGGGGTTTCCTTTTTTTCCTTTTTTTTTTCTTTAAAACTTTCCATTTTAAGTTGGTTATTTCTGATTTATATTTAAAAGCAAATAATAATGATGTGGCAGGAGATACACATCAAACAGGATGTGTAAATTATATAATAAGTATTGTGCAATAGCAAGAAATTTTCAATTGCACAGTATTGCGCAATAGCAAGAAATATCCAATAGCACAATATTGCGCAATAGAAGAAATTGTCAATTGTACAGTATTGCGCAATAGCAAGAAATATTCAATTACACAGTATTGCGCAATTGCAAGAAATATTCAATTGCACAGTATTGTGCAAAAGAAGATACTTTGTATAAATTGCTTATTTCTTGACCAATTTCAATGGGGTTTTATTCTTGAACTCTTGGGGTTCTTTAATATGCTGAATCTAACCGTGTATTAAGTTTTTGGATTTTGGGCCCCGTTTTTAAATTGGTCCACATTGAGGTCCAAAGGGTCCAAAATTAAACTTTGTTTGATTTAATCAAAAATTGAATTATTGGGGTTCTTTGATATGCCGAATCTAACCGTGTATTTAGATTGTTAATTTTTGGTCCCGTTTTCAAATTGGTCTACATTAAGGTCCAAAGGGTCCAAAATTAAACTTAGTTTGATTTTAACAAAAATTGAATTCTTAGGGTTCTTTGATATGCTGAATCTCAACATGTATTTAGATTTTTTATTATGGGCCTAGTTTTCAAGTTGGTCCAAATCGGGGTCCAAAATTAAACTTTGTTTGATTTCAACAAAAATTGAATATATGGGGTTCTTTGATATGCTGAATCTAACCATGTATTTAGATTTTTGGGCCCCGTTATCAACTTTGTCCACTTTGAGGTCATAAGGGTCCAAAATTAAACTTTGTTTGATTTCATCAAAAATTGAATTATTGGGGTTCTTTGATATGCCGAATCTGACCGTGTATTTAGATTGTTAATTTTTGGTCCCATTTTCAAATTGGTCTACATTAAGGTCCAAAGGGTCCAAAATTAAACTTTAGTTTGATTTCAACAAAAATTGAATATATGGGGTTCTTTGATATGCTGAATCAAACCATGTATTTAGATTTTTGATTTTTGGGCCCCGTTATCAACTTTGTCCACATTGAGGTCAAAAGGGTCCAAAATTAAACTTTGTTTGATTTCATCAAAAATTGAACTCTTGGGGTTCTTTGATATGCTGAATCTAACCATGTATTTAGATTTTGGATATTGGACCATAATAGGTGAATGTCCAATTTAAAATTTTTAAGTTCTTAGACCACATTCATTCTGTGTCAGAAACCTATGCTGTGTCAAATATTTAATCACAATCCAAATTCAGAGCTGTATCAAGCTTGAATGTTGTGTCCATACTTGCCCCAACTGTTCAGGGTTCGACCTCTGCGGTCGTATCAAGCTGCGCCCTGCGGAGCATTTTATTTCAAAAGTGATTATTTTCTAAGGGTTAAATATTTCGCGGTGGTGTCTTGCCGTGGCTTTGTTTGGACTTGTTTGTTTGGTTTTTGGCCTTGAATGTTTGTCCCTAATATTTTATTATCTATGTATTTACTTTCAGGTATCACAGATCGAATTTATTTGTTCATAGTGTGTTAATTTACGTTTTTTGATTGAGTTAAGCCTTCCAATTGATATTTTATCGTGTGTTTTTCTATGTTGTGATGTTATACTATTGTTTCAGAAAAAGGGAGAAGGTTTGGTACCATTAAAACGTTTAATCCCGCTGCAAATGTTTGCACCTGTCCTAAGTCAGGAATCTGATGTACAGTAGTTGTCGTTTGTTTATGTAATTTATACGTGTTTCTCGTTTTTTATATAGATTAGACCGTTGGTTTTCCCGTTTGAATGGTTTTACACTAGTAATTTTGGGGCCCTTTATAGCTTGTTGTTCGGTGTGAGCCAAGGCTCCGTGTTGAAGGCCGTACATTGACCTATAATGATTTACTTTTATAAATTGTTATTTGGATGGAGAGTTGTCTCATTGGCACTCTCACCACATCTTCCTATACCTATTAGTAGTATTGTTATGCACGTTCTGAAACACTTCCGGGTGGAACTCTAAAACACTTCCGGATGGAGTAATGATCTAAGGACACAGGAGGTCAACCAAAGTTCAAATAAGTGACATTCCAACAATTGTCAGAATGATGTCATCAGGAATGTTGTAACCTTAACTACATGTATAGGAATGTGTAGAATGTGTGTATTTTGATTTTATGAATATACAGTATACATTAGTATACCTCATTCAGTAATATGTTGTTTGGATAGCTAGTAAATGGCTTGGAAAAAGATACGATGATTAAAATAGATTAACATTTATTCAAAGCTAACATGCGTGTTTCAAGTGCCTTAATCATTTTTAAGTTAACATCATGTTTTCAATAAACTATATATATTATAAGACATAACCTGAGCATTTATCCATTTTTGTTGTAAAAACAATATATGAAACATAAATATATATAACTTGAACAATGTTTAAAAATGTGTTACCTGAGATCTTGTATTTGATTAATGGAATATATGACATGAGAAAATTATACAATGTATTGTTGTTATGCATCAATATATAAAACATATAACCCCATATATCATTCAAAAATATGTTACCTGAGATAGTTTTGATTGAAAGAATTACAGTCAAGGACAATTATGTTATTACTATTATGAAATAATGACTTGAGGAAAATTATGCAATGAATACAACAATGTATTTACACTATATTTTGACACTTTAATATTACATGATGTAAAAATAAATTATACAAAACAACATCAACAATATACATACATATGATCAATCTTTAACACCATGTAAAACATCAGTAAATAAAAAAAAAACATATGACCTGAGATAAAATATATTGCTCACTAAATTAACATATATTAAACTTTGAACTTTTATAAAGCATCAAGTATAAAATAAGTTACTTTATTTATTTATTTTTTGTTTTTTTGGTAAAGGGTCTAAATAAAAGGACATAAATTGATCTTTGAAAAAAAAATGCAGCAATATGTCATACTAGAATAAATGACATATGATCAATCTTTAACACCATATAAAAAAGATCAGCAAATTAAAAATAACTTTGTGACCTGAGAGAAACAGTCAACCTATGACAAGACTTATGGGGAAGCATGTCGCTTAATACTGACTGATGTAAAAAGACCACACATACCAACATTTCATAAACAATCAATCATAATTATATAATACCCGACCATGCAGTCAACCTATGACAAGACTTATGGGGAAGCATGTCGCTTAATACTGATTGATGTAAAAAGACCACACATACCCACGTTTCATATAAAAGAAAAGACCGCGAAAACTGCCTTTTAGAACTGGCGCGAAACTTGGTACAATTAGGCGGGAAAATGGTAAGTTTTGTTTTTTTTTTAATGTATTCATAGATAAGCTTTAACTTTACATGTTAAGGTATCTATCATATAACAATCAGTTATATTAATAATAAAACTATAGATATAGGAAATTATTGACATTAATAATTGTTTAAAGATGGAAACTTTTGAAACTAATTGTTTTTCTATGTATTAGTAAAACCAGATTTTAATATGCAGATTGAAACATTAAAGAACTCTCAAAAGAATCATTAGATTAATACAAAAATTTACGTATTCATAGATAAGCTTTAACTTTACATGTTAAGGTATCTACCATATAAAAATTAGTTATATTAAAAATAAAACTATAGCTATAGGAAATAATTGACATTAATAATTGTTTAAAGATGGAAACTTTTGAAACGTATTGTTTTTCTATGTAGTAGTAAAACCAGATTTTTAACATATTTGAAACATTAAGGAACTCTCAAATGAATCAAGCCCCCAAGGGTGACTGGGGAATAGAAATATGGTCACCATTGGTCTTCCTCCGACCGGCGGTAAAACCCTCGCTAAAGTGGGGCGTCCGTCTGGCTGTGCGGGATGTATAAATTCGCAGTCACGTCCGGTCAGAATGGGGACGTTAAATCCGATGCCTCGTGTAAAGAGAGTGCCACGTTCTTTGCACGTTAAGAACCCTTGCAACAACTCTTTGAGGGGTCCGTAGGTGGCCTGTTGCAAGGCTAAATTTCTGTCCTTATCCATTTTACCCTCATTTTCCCGTGGCAGTCCAAATTTCCCCAACCTTCATCCCGGACAGCCTCTATTACAGGACCTACCTATTGTATTTATTGTTAATTTGTTTTCGTCCTGAATATGCATGAAATATTTGCCACTGGACGTTAAGCAACCAACAATCAATCAATCAATAAATAAAATCTGTCCATGTAATAGCAAAATGACTTTCTTTTTCTTAGTGCTAGTCCAAATAATTATGACAAACCAAAAATCTCAAATGTTGTTGCCTCAATGCTAAATTTCACAGCATCAACTATAAAATGTGTTACAGCCGGGGTTATTAGCACCTCTATGAATCTAGTGTATATCAACTTTTACCCCAAGGGTGACCGGAGAATAGAAGTATGGTCACCATTGGTCTTCCTCCGACCGGCGGTAAAACCCTCGTCAAAGTGGGGCGTCCGTTTGGCTGTGCGGGATGTACAAATTTGCAGCCACGTCCGGTCAGAATGGGGACGTTAAATCCGATGCCTCGTGTAAAGAGAGTGCCACGCTCTTTGCACGTTAAGAACCCTTGCAACCACTCTGAGGGGTCCGTAGGTGACCTGTTGCAAAGCTAAATTTCTGTCCCTATCCAATATACCCTCATTTCCCGTGGCAGTCTAAATTTCTCCGACCTCAATCCCAGACGCCTCTATTACAGAACCTACCTATTGTATTTATTGTTAATTTGTTCTCGTCCTGAATATGCATGAAATATTTGCCACTGGACGTTAAGCAACCAACAATCAATCAATCAATATATAAACTTTTATTCATGTCATACTGCTATTGTTATGTCTCCACCGTATTAAGTTTTACCCTTTTTTTCTGTAAGTATTTACGTCCCTTACTTGTATGTACGTCCGTACATCCCATCTGTTCTCTAACTTTAGTTTTCCTAAACCAAATTGTATGAAACTTATACGCAATGCTCATTTCCACAAAACACAGGTCAAGTTGAATTTTGGTGGCGTCGATTTTACAATTCTAGAGTTATGCTCCTTAACAGATGAAAAAGTTGCTTGAATTTTTTGTTTACGATCTCTAATTTTAGTTTGTCTCAACCAAATGTTATGAAACTTATACAGAATGCTCATTATCACAAAACACTGATTAAATTTGAGTTTTAGTGGCGTCAGTTTTACTGTTCTAGAGTTATGCCCTTTACAGTTATGCCCCTTTACAAATTTAAAAACTGATTGTTGTCGAGCTTTCGACTTTTGTCGAAAAAGCGAGACATAGCGATCCTACATTTCAGCGGCGGCGGCGGAGGCATCCACAAATATTCACTCTGTGGTTAAAGTTTTTGAAATTTTAATAACTTTCTTAAACTATCCTGGATTTCTACCAAACTTGGACAGAAGCTTGTTTATGATCATACAATAGTACCCAGAAGTAAATTTTGCATTTTTTCAGTATATTGCTTATAAATGGACTTGGTTTTTCTGCCAGGAAACATTACATTCACTCTGTGGCTAAAGTTTTTAAAATTTTAATAACTTTCTTGGATTTGTATCAAACTTGGACAGAAGCTTGTTTATGATCAAAAGCTAGTATGTAGAAGGAAATTTAGTTAAAATTTTGTTATTTTCCGTATTTTACTTAATCGACTGAGCTTTTCTTCCAGTTAACATTACATACAGTCTGCAGTTATTTTTTAAAACATTTATTAGATTCATAAACTATCCTGGATTTTTACCAAACTTGGACAGAAGCTTCTTACAATCAAAAGATAGTATAGAGAGGAATATTTTTATTAATTTTTCCTCATTTTTGTTGAGCCTGCGATTATCAGCAAAAGTAGGCGAAACACCGGGTTCCGCGGAACACTTACGATTTTTTTTCAATTCCGTGCTCTAACTTTAGTGTGCCTCAACCAAATGTTACGAAACTTATACAAAATACTTTTAACCACAACACCAAGATCAAGTTTGAATTTCGGTGCCGTCATTTTACTGTTATGGTTAGGGTTATGCCCAGTTACGAAGGGAAAAAAAATACTATAAAATCACAGGCCCTAGATATGGCATGGGCACATAAAGAAATTAACAGAGCTTATTGTATATTTGATTATTTTAGAACAACAGTTCAAGGTTGCAACAGAAAATGTCAAACTTTTATGAAAAAAGTGATTTTGATAATTGCTGAAAAGAAAATGGTTTAGTTAAAAATATCAAAGCTGTGATTGAATACATATTTAAAATAATACACATCTATAACCTATTTGAAAAAATACACATCTACAGTTGCAAACTTCCCGGAGGTGCATTCCAGCACTTTGATTTATTTTACAAATAAGAAAATGAATATGAATGTTTATGTTGGATTTATCAATTATACATACCATATTTTTGGATTCAGTAGACATGGAGTAAACGGTTGTGGAGGCAAGCATACTTGTCTCAATAGCATCCATGGTTGTTGAGGCAGGCATAGTTGACTTGAAGGTTGTTGTGGGTTGGATCATAGATTTCACTGTTGATGTTGACTTGAAGGTTGTTGTGGGTTGAATCATAGGTTTTACTGTTGATGTTGACTTGAAGGTTGTTGTGGGTTGGATCATAGATTTCACTGTTGATGTTGACGTAGGCTGAAAAAAAAATAATAACGGTAAGCATTTACAGTTACTTTAGATATAAAATATTGTCAAGTAACTCTTCAAAGCTAGTCTGAATATTTTGAACATTGTTTTTATTAAAGGGAAAATAATGGGTGGGGGGGGTTTTCACATGAAATATCCCCCCCTTTTTTTTTTATTTGTGGCTAAATTGGTTATTTTTTTTTTTTGCTTCGCCATACAAAAATACATAAATTAATAAATTGTAGGGACAAGAACAGTGAAGGTTAATTAAGAAGTGAACCAATTTTCTCAACAAAGATGATACATAACTGCATAAGACTTACACAATGTTCACCTGCAACATTCACAGTTATTGCGCCTCTAATGTTGGAACAACACCATTCCATGTCCCCGTCTTCAATACGGACATTCACATCTTCCACACGGAGAGTTGATGGTTTAAACAATCTATCCATAGTGATGGTGGTTATTTGAAGTCGTTCCCTTGCGTACGTGTAATCATGTATACCTGTATATCTGCAGCTGAGAACGGATTCTCCTACTTGTGTACACTGCTCCCTTAGTTGTACAGGTGGTGCAATTACTTGCACAACCAAACTGAGGAAGAAGATGTACATTTTAGCTAGCTTGTTTGGTAGTTTGTCTTGCAATTTTCTTCGAGATAATGGCGCGAAATGAAATGACACTTGTACGGGAAAGAGATTTGACTAAATACCAAAGAGATACTTTTCATATTGTAAAGGAGATTTAAAATGTTTTTCTAGAATTTGTAGTATCAGTTATCTTTCTATGGTATAAATGAATCATATTTTAATAATATCATCATTTATCTTTATATTATTTTCATGAGTTTGTTAATTAACAATAGTCTTGCGTACGTTTTATTTAAATGTTGGTATTAAGTCACTGTTATGTCTTTAAAACAAAACTCTGATTGGTTGAAAATAGATTAATTATGTAAGGGATATACATATCCTAAATAAATACACGATGTGTAGGAGAGTGAAATAATTCCGGAATATTATATTTGTGCGTGTTTTAACTAGAAGGAAAAACTACAATACATTCAGTTTAGTATCAATTTGATTATTGATTGTTATTGTTATATCCTTTTAAAAAGAAGACTAAATCAATCATCAAGTGGTATCTTTCGCCTTTGAGGAAGCGGTTCAATTCAGTGAACTCGTTAGCCAACTTGAAATGCTAAAGGAAAATTACAAAGTAAGTATATTTTCATTATTAAAAATATGCGGTATGATTGTCTAGTGAGAAAATATTTTTAGATATAAAGTTTAAAAATATGCGGTATGATTGACCAGTGAGAAAATGTTTTTTAAATAAAGTTAAGACATTTTGGATTTTTATTTTATAATTAATAAAAATATTCATATAATTCTTATAATATGTAAATGCTGTCTTACAGCTTAAGGGGGAAAGGGGGTTGGGGTTTAATGTTGATCTTATTATATAACTAATCAGACTTGAAAGTTGTTCTACCAAACACACATTCATTTTCGAAGAACTAACTTTCACTTAAGGAACGAAAAAAATATAAAACTTATAAAAATATTAAAAAATGCAAAAAAATAAATTAAAAAAATAAATATTTTAGGAGAATAAAACTACCAGTGGTCCAAATTATCAACCCGCAGCTAGTGGATCTGCAACCTATGATCCAGAACCTTTTGGGTCTGCAACCTATTCGACCTATAAGCCAGAACATAATTTACCATCTTCAAGGGGATCAGCAGAAATACCTCCCCACCTCCACCATATACGGCACCAAAAAAAAAGAAAAACGGAAGACGCTTACCATGGTGATCTTATTAGCTTATTGAATGATATAAGCAAATAATTGTACTCTCTGTAAGAGTGTTTCAGGCGTTCCATTAAAGTTTTTAAGAAAAAATCATAAAATTTTATTTGCAATAAAATAACATACTAAATTATAAAATAAAACATTTATATAAAGTTTAATCATATTTTGAAATGTCCATAGGCATAACTCTTAATATGATTAATCCAAAATCTCTTCTCATCAAAATTCGATAATCCTTTTTTAACAATATGGTTGACAAAGAGTTCATGATTTTGACTTCTTATCAATTTCATTGAATTCATTGTCGATGCATTTTGAAATAAGCATTCTTTATAATTGGCATGTTTTAACTGTTTTTTGACGGCACATTTTTTTATTCCTTTGGCAGTTTTCTTTTCCTGTTCCGTGTTGTTGTCATCATATATCAAACTGAACATTTTTGGTCTCAATCCAATAAACTCTTTAATTGGAACGCCTGAAACAAAACGAAATTCAAGTATTTAGTTCAAAATTAGGTTTAAAATAAAATAGATTTTTGTGAAGTAAAAAAAAAAATCGCAATGGTATTATATTATTTTTCTTTGAATTTTGTTTTTTCATTTAATATTTGTTATTTTCAAGTTTTTGTTAATCGATTAATAATAAAATTAGTTACCATCTAGTTCATCTTTGAATTTTCCAGGCATTTTTTTGTATTTGTTTGAAAATAGATAGTGAGTTTGAGGATATCCAGAAAAGTCGAAATGGTCTTTGATGATTTCCATATCCTTGTATACATCATCTGTCATGATTTCGTAACACAAGCTGTCTGTAAGAAAAAAAGAATTTCATCATTGTTTAGCTTTGACTAGCCGAATAATTCGGTTGCCGACTGAATTTATTTAACTGAAACATGCATGGTCGAAGCGGTAAACTTGATAACTTGTGTAAAATACTACTTAGATATAGGAAGATGTGGTGTGAGTGCCAATGAGACAACTCTCCATCCAAATAACAATTTATAAAAGTAAACCATTATACTTGTCTTTTATAAAATATATATATATATATATAAAAAATATTTACCTGTATCCGTAAAAAGCAATCGAATATCTTCTCCATACATGGGCTTCATTATTTTGTAGTGGAATTCATACATCAGTGCTTTCGAATGTCCAATATTGCCTGACCAACATAGATTAGTTTGTTTAAAAGAATGTTCACTTTTTTGTTTTCTATACCCACAAGGTGTTGGTTAAATATCTGAAAATGGTCAAAGGATGGTTTCGACGTATATTTTATCAACTTCTTTTGGTCTGACATAAGTTTTACGTTTCTATGTCTGCGAATATCTTCCATGGTCTTTCCTACAAGTAAAAGATCGATTAATATTTGCATTTTTTTTTTAAATTGCTTTTATGAATTCAATGTTCGATTTTTTTTTTTCGTTTCTTATTAGAAAATAAAACAAAAGTAAAAAAGACATTACAACGCGAAAATGTTTTTACCAAAAACACTGTTATTCATTAACTTGTAGAATTCTTTCTCAAACACATTATTGGCCTCCTTTCTTTTTTGACTATTGAAGTCAATATAGGTCTTCAACCATCTTGACTGATGCAATCTGATGTATTTTGGTTACCTTCACTCCAAGTTCAAGATATAACTGTAAATTTCTATAATGTAGAATGTATTTTCCAATGTAGGGATAAGTTTTTTGTTGACGACTTTAGATGCATTTTCACCATTTAGGTCTTTCCAAAGATTTTGACTGTAAGAAGACAGCTCTTCCATTTTAACTTTCTTGTGAGATGGAGCTAGTGGATAACAATTATGATAATCATGTAGTTCGGGGGGGGATATTCCAGATCCACCGCTAAGATGTATCCCGTATATGCATCCTTTTCAATCTCATTTATATTAAATTGCTGTATTTCATCCTCCTTCAACAGTCTAAACATACCCGTTGGTAATGGTTGCATCATGGCAGCCCCATAAAGGTTTCCACAGTCGGTATATAATATGTGCGATGACGGTTTTGAAGGATCGAAAATCTTTCATATATTTATTGTTGGCTTTAGCATACTTTTGGTTAATAGAGGCTACTCCACCTCTCGTTCCAAGTTCCACAAGATTGTAAATAAGAGGGTCTGTAATCAATTCTAGCGCAACCCCACTCATTTTTAACGCCGCTTGCCATGCGAGACCAGGGGCCGTAAAGAAATGACAGGGATCTAAACCATAATTTTCCATAGTTACGTCTCTAAATCGTTCAAAGACGTCCGCTAAAAGTAGAACATCCGTCATTACATATAGATCGTGAAAGTCACCCAAATTATTCATTTTCATGGTATTCCAAACTTCAAGAGCGTGATTATAATCCTGATCCGAAATGGGTTCATCCGTTAGTCGATTGTGAAAGGCTTCTTTTGATGGTAATTGCCTTTCTTGGAATCTCGCTTCGGAGTCCACGTAATCATAGCAATACTCATTCTTCCTCAATAAAAGTTTTGTTATGTCCTCAGACGGAAACGCTTTTTTGAACTGTCGAAAATGCGTTGGTCCTTCTTGTGATAATTTTTTTACTAGAGTGTCTAGAGAACTATTTAGAAATTGACATGTGTCCAAAAAGCGAAGATTTCCTAAAGTGAGTGATAAGTATTTCATGTTATTTGGAATACAGGATATTGCCTTATCTTTAAAACAATCAGCCTTTTGTAGAAGTAAATGTGTATCAAAATTTTTACCATTGTGGAATAATACAAGAATATATGATGGTTCTTTTAGACTTAAATTACACCGCTGACAATGCAAGACGATAATTAGTATAATCTTTTTTTCTGGGGTCTCTGGTTATTCCGTGATGTGCATGGTCTCGTACTTTAATTACATTTTCATCAAAAAGTGTCTGACAAACCTCACAGTTGGTGATAAGTTGAAACGCTTGTTCTGCTTCATCATTCATTATCAAAGGCTCAGGTTCTCCAAGTATGTCATTGATATATTCCTCTTCGATAGCCATGTCTTCAAAAAAGTGTTCTATGACTCTATCTCCTCTATAAACCACAGGTGGTTTAGAATAATCATCGTTCGTACATAGGACTATGTAGGGGTACCCCGATGGTTCAAATTTCGTTTCGGGTGTAATCGATGGTTTCTTCGGGTTTGGTAGACTTGTATCCATCTTTCTTGAAAAACATTCAAAATCAGCTATGATGGTGAAACTTATTTTTATTGCTTTGTAAAAGTCATTAAATTCTAAAATATTGTCACCTTCTTTCGGATATTGTACTTTCTGAAAATCTATTTGATCACAATAGGGTTGATGACTTACAAGCAGGTCTTCCCTTAAAAAGCCATGCAAACAGCGTCGACAAAAGAAATGTGCATGATTTTGGTTTGTATGTCTTAAAAATCTATTAAGATTCTTAATCAAACAATAGTGTGATTGTTTTTCGTTTGATAAACTACCCCAAGGGTGACTGGGGAATAGAAATATGGTCACTATTGGTCTTCCTCCGACCGGTGGTAAAACCCTCGTCAAAGTGGGGCGTCCGTTTGGCTGTGCGGGATGTACAAATTTGCAGCCACGTCCGGTCAGAATGGGGACGTTAAATCCGATGCCTTGTGGAAAGAGAGTGCCACGCTCTTTGCACGTTAAGAACCATTGCGACATCTCTTTGAGGGGTCCGTAGGTGACCTGTTGCAAGGCTAAATTTCTGTCCCTATCCAATATACCCTCATTTCCCGTGGTAGTCTAAATTTCTCCGACCTTAATCCCGGAAGCCCCTATTACAGAACCTACCTATTGTATTTATTGTTAATTTGTTCTCGTCCTGAATATGCATTAAATATTTGCCACTGGACGTTAAGCAACCAACAATCAATCAATCAATCGTTTGATAAATACAACAAGTCAATATTTTGATGGCTGTTTCTTGATTTAGATAAAGCCAAAGGGAAAATCTGTTCACCTTCATATCCGAAAACGTTAATTGAAAGGTTGTTTAGTTTTTCGAATTTTTCCACCTGCTTTATTGGAACAGGAAAATCAATTCCTGTCGTATTCAATTCATTTTTTATACTTATTTACACGATGAGCGTTGTTATCAGTTGGATGATTAATTGCAGCCAAAACAGACCAGAGGAAGCATTTATTATCATCATTTTGAATGTTGATTACACATTTACAATGTTTTATGGTTGAAGGAAGCTGCATGTATGAGGAACCATTAATAGGTGCGTATTTTACTGTTCTTGCTTCTAATTGTACAACTTTCCGTATTATCCAATTTGAGCCTCTATTTATGTACTCTTCAAGACTTCGATGCATCTTTTGATAAGCCTCGTTTAAATTATGTTCTAAGTGATTATCATTAAACAAGGACACATAATTTCTACTCCTAAAACTGGGAATGACTGTTTCTGTTTGACCATCTTGAATATCACGTTCCATTTCAACTTTTACATTCAAATACCATTTAATGTCTCTCATATATTTTTTCCTAGACTCGACTATTTGTTGTATATCTCCTTTAACGTTCGGAAAAATTGTAGAAGATCGTATTTTCATTTCCTTCTGGAATTATTTTAATTTGATTAACGGAATCGTTCAAAGCAGATTTTTTAACCCTACGATTCCTTCTTTTCTTTTCAGAAGGTAAAGGATTTATGTTTTCGATTTGCGGATTCAAGGTGCTGATAGACGGATCAGACGATAATGGAGGAGAACTGTCTGTGATTGAATGCATTTGATCCACGACTTGCCCTGCCTGACCTCCAGTTTGATTCAATGGATGCTCTACATTGATGTGATCAAAAAGATCCTCATATGTATCAAAAGGTAGGCCACAATGTCTACATGGAAATTGTCTTTGTTTTTTATGGGATTTTGAGGCGCGAATACACATTTTCTCGTGTCTTTTCAAGTTCTCTAAACGTGATAGTGTTTTGCTACATTTACTACATTCATATCTCTTCCTTGTGTGTGTGTTCATATGACGCGATAGATTGCATTTGTTAGTAAATTCTGCATCACATAAGTCACATTGATATAGCGCTTTCTTTTCCCATTGTTGAAACGTTTCATTTGATTTCCTTTTTCGATGGTAAAGCGATACTGATGCGTCAGCTGCCCGAACCAATGCTTCTTCATCACAATCGCTGAATTCAGAATTATTTAATGTCTCGTTAAAGTCTTGAAATAATCTTTCGAGCTGTTCGTTTCCTCTAGGATAACGTTGTTTTAAAATTGATTGATTGATTGTTGGTTGCTTAACGTCCAGTGGCAAATATTTCATGCATATTCAGGACGAGAACAAATTAACAACAAACACAATAGGTAGGTTCTGTAAGAGGGCGTCCGGGATTAAGGTCGGAGAAATTTAGACTGCCACGGAAATATTGGGTATATTGGATAGGGACAGAAATTTAGCCTTGCAACAGGTCACCTACGGACCCCTCAAAGAGTTGTTGCAGGGTTCTTAACGTGCAAAGAGCGTGGCACTCTCTTTACACGAGGCATCGGATTTAACGTCCCATTCTGACCGGACGTGGCTGCAAATTTGTACATCCCGCACAGCCAAACGGACGCCCCACTTTAGCAAGGGTTTTACTGCCGGTCGGAGGAAGACCAATGGTGACCATACTTCTATTCCCCAGTCACCCTTGGGGTTTAAAATTGAAGAAAACTATCGGCCATGGTCGATGTGAATAATAATGTAAACAGATTGCGGCTCTTATATATTTATAAATATCAGGATTCCACACATTCTTTTGTAAACATTCCTCACATACCACTCACATTTTAAATGTCAACCATTTTGTTCTTGTTTTTGACCTTTTCATAGTTTTTACCCCTGCATTCCTCATTTTGCTTTTAGGTTGTTTGACTTTGAGAAATGTTGAAGGTTTCATTTTTAGATACGACTGAGATTTTTCGGTTTCAACCCCATTTAAATTTTCGTTGTGTATTTTTGTCTCTTGATGTTCATCCATATTTATTTTTTGTCCTTCTACATCGTCCTTGTTTTGTGGTTTAATGTCGTTTTCTGTGGTAAAAGTTTCTTCAGTATGGTCTTCTTGGGGTTTTTGTTCATGATGTTCATCATTAAGTTGTTTGTTTTCAAAGTCTTTAATTAGTCTATCATACTTATATTTAGGAATAAGCACCATTTCACGCGACATATTTCATATATGATGTAAGTAAAATTGGTAAAACTCTACTGATGTTCTGCAAACGAATCCGTCTCTCTTTCAGTGTTAATTTCGAAACGGTTAATCTACGAATGGCTGCTCTGTGTCTTCTAAGAGTATTTATATCGTTATCTGAGAGAGGGCATACTCCTTGTATAACGTTGAAAACAATTTCTGTAACGACCTGTAGTTGGGTCTTTGATAAGGTTGATATAACTTTTTTCCTTTGTTTTGATTCCATTAAATACTTGACTAAAGCTTCATACTTCTTCATTTTTCAGGAAGATATACAATGGGGTACTGTCCTGGTAGAATGTTAGTACGCAACTGATATTGTTCGTCGCTTTTGAGACTTAAATCAAGAACCAAGTAACCACACGGTTTACTCGTTGATTTATTGTAAGCATCCATAAAGTATTTCAATTTTCCAGGAAATATTTGTCTACCTAATCTATTGATTTGTAAAAGGTCTCTTTTTGTTTTCATGAGTATGAAATAATGAACGGACAATGACGCCATCCGCATTGATTTTGATTTTGGGAAGGCATTTTGAAGTAAATGAAGAATTGTTATATTATGATGATGAGAGCCAACCCAAAGAATATGCACTAATGCCATACTATCAGCTGCTTCTATCATAAGATCGTCAAATACTAACAGTTTATGCCCCTGTTCACTTCCCCATTCATTTATAAATCTGGTCCATGGTGGGGAGACCCTTGTGAAATAAGACTGATGATACACTCTGTTGCATTTCAGAATACAATGGTTGCCAAATCGAATAGCAGAAAAATATACTTGATGGTGGGGTTTGAAACATCCCATCTGCTTGTTCAAGAAGGTGCTTTGTCAACACGGTCTTACCAGATCCGGAAGGACCAACCATAAAAATTGATGTAGGTGATTCGAATTTTAATGTTGCGTGCTGTTTTTTCAAGCCTTCAATCCTGTTTGAAGGTTGAAGTAATAATAAGGTAATATGTATGGTGAATGTTTGTTTTTTTTAATGATACATGAGAAACAAGTATAGAGGTTAATATCTTTTATTAGCACTTATTTTTACTGATACATATCTGAGATTGTTCTACAAGCATAACACATTGAGACAATTTATCATTTACAAAGTCAAATACAAATCGATCATTTAAGTCAGTCAATTGTAAAAAGCTCTCCTATTTTTACAATCGACAGCCTTTCTTTGATACGACACCATAGAAAAAAAAACACAATATTGTCCACACACAGACGTCTTGTCTCCCTGGAGACGTTTATTGTTAAATGTCACTTTGTCATATCTTCTTATGAAATGTTTGATTGAAGAAGAATAAAGATCTGACGAATTGCCATATGAATCGAAACATTCTAGCTCTTGCTGTTTGTTCACATAAAAGGCAATCCAGTGTTGACCTGGTTTAGATATTGGATCCGTGTTTACAATAAATCCAGTTAGTTCACGTACATTTTTGGGTAATTGATCTGAGGCAAAAATACCAACCACTCGTTTCTTTAAATCTCCATCACAGGAAATAATACTTTTCAACTGATTTGTATTCATTCTATTTCGATAGTGCGAGTTGCCGTTATACCAAACATCCCCTGTTGTTCTGAATATATGAAACAGGTGATTGCTTTTGAAAGAGCAGTACCAAACTGAGCTTCTAGTCTGACATTTCCTTGTTTTATTAAGGTTAAATAGTGTGCACTTTCTCCAAATTCTGGTTCTAATTCGAAATTGTATAATGCATATCCTTTAGCAAAGTCATCTCGGGTGATTTGATTACCAGAATCTCGAGAGTCTTTTTCTGTTATTTGGAATAATTTTGTATGTGCCGGTATGATCGTTCGACCAGTGGTAGCGTCAAAATTGATCTGTAAATGTTACCTGAAACGGGTATGTTATTCACGTATAATCCAATGTTTTTCAGGTTAAAATGCTCAAAGTTGAAGGGGTTTGTGATGTAACTACCAGCAGCAGCTTCGGCATCAACAAATCCAATTACAACTCGGCTGGACATGACCCAAGAAATAAATCTGGAAATTTAATATTCAAAGTACCACTTGGAATGTTCATAGGTATGACCTGAGATTTTGTGAAGGGGTATCTTGCATTGGTTGATTGTAATTTTTGAGCGTGAGCCACTATCACTGCTGGGTTTATCTGTAATTTACAAACTTTCAGAACAATATCTTCAATGACCACTTCGAAATTCGGATTTTCTTCTGCTGTTACGAGACAAAAATCTGGTCTTGATCTGTACAATTTTACACTGATAGGTACTTGATTAATTATAAAGCGATCAATACTACATAGGTCGTTAAGTAAGGGACCTTCCATGTCACATGTTTTTGATCTTGCAAATAGCTTAAAACGCTCATACAAAGCCTGATTTCCAGAATTCTTTACATCACTGGCATCAACATATCCGGGTGTGTCTTTCTTCCAAAGCTGTGCACCCAATTGAGTTTTTTTAGCATCACTCCCATAAGACAACAATGTTTGTATCATTGCCTTATATGGATATTGGTTGGTAGCTGTCGAAATAAGTTTACCCTGTAATGTAACGTCTACTTGTGCAAACATTGCGTGTAAAAACAAATTCACTGGTCCAACATATTCCGTCTCTGTTAAAGAAGATCCATCTGCTTTCTTTATTTTAGCTTTTACATACAATTTTGTTCTCTTCAAATCAACATATTCTAACCCGTTTTGTTCAGAAACGTTAAACTCTAAGGGTGTTTCCACTCAATTGTGAATTAGTTGAACGTCTTGATAATACATACGTTCCACGGCCGTCTGATAAGGAGGGATAGAGAAAATGTCAAGTCCGCTTGGTTGTGCCTCCTGCATTTCGTCGGTGGTAAACGAAGCCATTATTTTTTATTTAAAATATCTTTATATATGAATTTAGGTTTTTGTGGAAGACCTGACTTCATTTGTTTGCTGATCTGGGATTTTTTCTCGGTTTGCCCTTTTCCTTACTTAACTTCGTCTTACTTTGTCGAGGTTGTTTTGTAGAATGAATAATTTGTTTCGATCCTTTTCTTTTCAAACCGTGTATCTCCGACTTCTCCTTTGGCTTGTTCGAAAAATTGTTCGCTTGTTGACACTAATTTGACCTTGACATCTTTCGATAAATCAGCCTTGTTTGTGGACATTGTACCCACAGGAATCATAAATGGTTTCGATGTTCCAGTTAATGATCCACCAACTTGGTTATTGTAAGTTTGTTTTTTCAGATTTGCAGATGGGTTATATTTTTGTTTCCCAATTGCGTCATAAAATTGTATCCATTTTTTAGGATTAGGGATATACATTCTACTTAAATCCATATTCACGAAAATGGAAATGACTTAAAATGAAGTGTGACTGTAGAAGGTCTGTCTATAAATGAAGATAAATCGTCATTGTCGTTTGTTATAATAATTTCTATGTTGTAGATCTCTTTTACTTTTACAGGCATGTAATGGGGCGTATCCATAATGATAGTCCAATCTCCAATAGCAGTAGGTGTCAGTCGTCTCAGAACTCCTTTTTTTCTCCATCAACGATTGATTCCTCACATACATTTGAATGTAAGTATAACGAATCTTGTATTGATGATGTTGATGTAATATCAGCTTCCACGAGTCCAACCCTCCACGTTCCGTCAAGTACTAAAGGTGAACTTAAATGTGGTCTAAACCTGTAAGGTTTGTTATTTGAAAATATTTCATGGACTTATCGCTACTTAAAATTACATACATGCTCATCTTTAGCTATCAGTCTTATCTGTGATGTCTTGTTCAGCTACCCATTGGTTATATTCCTTTGGCCACCCTTCAAATTTTACAAGCCATTCAGTGATACCTTTTCTCTTACGTTTGCGTATTTTTTTTTCTATATACCATAAACTATCTTCATTTTTATGAACTTTCTGCATCTCATTTTCATAAAAGTTACCTCGAATGAACCCGGCCGCGTCTAAAAATGATTTCAAACGATACATGGAAATTCCTTGCATGCGAAAGCGTTTACGTACTTTAAAAATTTCTCGAGTAAAGTGCTCATCATATGACCTTTCAAATGTTGAATTCTTACTTGCAATTCTAACTAAATCATTTATTTTGAAATGATAGGGTTTGAGTCCCTTATTTGACGTCTTCGGTTTCAAATACATGTGTGCCCAAATATCCGCTTCGTTATTAGTGTTTACATCTTTCGGAGCAATATTATTCAAAGTTCTATGTGGTGTTGCATTATAGCTTGACGTTAAATCTTGTAATACATCAATATATCGATAGGTTCTGTTCTCTGTGAAATATCTATGCATCTTTGTTTTTATAGTTTTGATGACACGTTCGCATATATTTGCCTTTGTATTTGAATTTTGTGTTGTGAAATGATATATGCCTTCGTTTTGTAAATATGACTTTGAAATGTTAGAGGTGAACTCCGTCCCATTATCCGTTCTTAATTTATTACATTTTCTTCCATTCTGGAATATTACTTGGAATCCTCTAATCACTTCTTTTGCTGTTTTATTTTTCAGAGGCTGGATCCAGAGGTACTTACTGAAGATATCTATAACAAACAACAGCTGAGAAAACTGATCGTTAGAGTCTTTTAAATTAGACATGTTGGCTAAATCAGCGTCGAATTGGTCGTCAATACCAGATACTACAACTCGTGCTTTACGAAAAGACTTTCGGGCTGGTTTTTGTAGACTGTAACTGTCTTGATCCTGTAGCCATTTTCGAACACGATGTCTACCTATTGTTATACCTTTGGACTTCAATATTCTGTACAACTTATCAGGACCGACATATGCACCACCTTGGGAAAACTGATAATATATTTTTTCGAGGACCTTGTATTGATCGTTCATTATCTGAAGCGACAACTGAAACACTTTACTAAAAGTGAAAAGAATAAAACTAATAAAACAGTTATATATATTGAATTTTATTATATGATAAAACAAAAATTACAATATGTTGTTTACTGAGCAGTCACATAAAACAAAAATTGTCACATCAATTTAAACGTCACTTTACTAGTCATAAAAACGTTCCTCCAACGCTCTCATTCTTTTTGCCATGACTTGTATTGCTTCCCGTGAAGGTGCTTCTTTTTCAAGAAATGAAAACAACCTGGTCATCAATAATTCTGGTATATTTAAATGTTCAGTTTCCTCCTTCTACTGAGCTGTAATGGTTTCTGTCTTCATTGAATCAAAGGCTTCATCAAAGTATAGATTTAAATGTTCTTCGTCTGTCCACATAATGCAAGTATGATGTCTTTGACTAGGGTGATCGACTTCACATCCATAGCAATGTTCTTTTGCTAATTTCCTAGTATGTTTTATAATATTTTCAGCAAATTTAAACATATATAATGTATATGAGTGCCAGACCAGACGATTCTTTTCTTGTTAAAATAGTTAACATTATTCACTTACTTGGTATTTTTCTATAATACTTACTTGGTATTTTCTATAATACTTACTTGGTATTTTCTATAATATTCACATACTTGAAATTCATGGAACATATAGTTTTCTAGCTGAAAAATTCATGCACGAAGAAATCGTTTAATTTCTCCTCTTGGCATTTTTCAATATTGTTGGTAGAATCCGTTTAATGTAGCGTAGTTGATCAATGTTCAGTTGAACGGCATTATTCGTTGGTTTCCCTCTGAAGAATTCTCTAATATCTACCTCATCAAATTGTTCGCAAATACTAAGAATATAATTGTGAGGAAGATTGATCTGTTATACAAATTTACAAATATTTGGTCCACAAGTCTTTATTTGGATGCAGTCAGAGCAATTATGACTTGGAAGGTGAACAGATGAATAAATATTAGTTGTAACCACAAGTGTTGCTAACATCATGGATAGTAATATCACAAGTCCTGACCATTTTAACGTGTGTATGTGAACATTAAAGTTTTCATACAAAGATTCCAGGCTAGCTGCTATACTCGATCGGTTCATTGAATTTTTGCTTGTGTGAAAAATAAAGCTGTCTGTCTGATCAAGAGAATTCTTTCTGGACATCTTTACCAAACGATATCCTGATCGAAACTAAACTAAAAAGGCAGGTTATAAAGGTTATATCATTATCCTAGAAAACTAACTCTTAACTAAGGTGTAATAAGTGAACAAAGAATATCATATTTCCGTTTTTCTATTAATCTTTCCTTTAGATAATAACTGTTTCTAAGTTTCAACAGCAAACAACGATTAAGGTATCTGTTAAAGAAAAATGTATATATATCTGTAAGTCGATCTGTGAATGTTAAAAGTCATGAATCTGCTTTTCATTCATTTTCTTTTAAAATTAGTTTCTTTACTGAATGAGGTATACCAATGATATAATCAACAATACATCAGTACACACATTCCACACATTCCTATAGTTAAGGTTACAACATTCCTGATGACATCATTCTGACAATTGTTGGAATGTCACTTATTTGAACTTTGGTTGACCTCCTGTGTCCTTAGATCATTACTCCATCCGGAAGTGTTTTAGAATTCCACCCGGAAGTGTTTCAGAACGTGCATAACAATACTACTCCTATTAAATATGAAACCGTTTTATGAATCTTGGTTATTTGTTATATGAGCAAATGCATTGCTTGGCAAAATCGTCATCTCTGGTCCTTTCTAGGTTTCTTATACCTGTCATTTATTGAATTTATTGTTTCTTTGTATTGTCAATATGCTGTCCGAAGTCCTGGAGCGAAAGCACAGGCCGAACCCTCTCTACTAGTAACGTAAACGGCTGAGCTAGCGGGGTATAATGTCATGAGACAAATTATGAAAGGAAATCAGTTTACACACGAAAACCCGTTATGTTGCAATACCTATGTGAACTAATCATTGTCAAACGTTTAGTTCATCAAATCCTTTATCACAATATTTTTTTGTAGGAGTGGGGTAACTACTTTTAGTGTGGTGTTTCTCTTGTATAAAAGATTCTAATTAAGAGTGATGCGTCATTTTCGCTTTTTTTTACAAGCAAAAGGTATTCTCAAATATGCATACCTTGAAGACCTGAATCTGATATTTATAAGAAAACACTTTTTACATACCATATACTGATTTTAAATCACAAACATGCATACACAATGTAATTAAATAGTAACAACAAACCTCGTTTTTAATAGTTTTGTTTGACAAACTCAATTTACAACTGTATCTTATAGATGCATTTCAGCCAAATATCGGTATTTGACGAAGAAAAGGCAACATGTTTTAAACTTTCATCTGACATACCAGTCAATGTCCTTGAAACCATTCAGATAAATTAGTTTTAAGAAACATACAATCGAACAAGTCATGAATCATGTGGAAGTCAATACTCTAATTATGAAAAGTATCGATGCTTACAGGTTACATTCAGTACATGATTTTGATGCTGACATGTTTTATATGATCTTCTCTTAATATCCATTATATACACAGTGACACCTGGAAAAAAATATCGCACCACTTCATTTTTCACAACCCCCAAGGGTGACTGGGGAATAGAAATATGGTCACCATTGGTCTCCCTCCGACTGGCGGTAAAACCTCGCTAAAGTGGGGCGTCCGTTTGGCTGTGCGGGATGTACAAATTTGCAGCCACGTCCGGTCAGAATGGGGACGTTAAATCCGATGCCTCGTGTGAAGAGAGTGCCACGCTCTTTGCACGTTAAGAACCCTTGCAACAACTCTTTGAGGGGTCCGTAGGTGACCTGTTGCAAGGCTAAATTTCTGTCCCTATCCAATATACCCTCATTTCCAGTGGCAGTCCAAATTTCTCCGACCTCTATCCCGGACACCTCTATTACAGAACCTACCTATTGTATTTATTGTTAATTTGTTCTCGTCCTGAAATATTTGCCACTGGACGTTAAGCAACCAACAATCAATCAATCAACCAATTTTCGCAATTCCTCCACATTATCAATATGATGAAAAGGCAGGATTATAAGAGAGTAGACTCCATTTTAAAAAAGATTTATTACGATTTATCTACAGCAGGTGCATATCTTGGTCCTGACAAGCTGTATCAGGTTTTAAAAGCCAAAGGTGTTAAGAATGTTGGAAAACACTCCATCAGATCATGGTTGCAGAATCAAGATAATTACAGCTTGCAAAAGCCTGCACGGAAAACCTTTGAAAAGGCAAAAGTTGTAGTAGCCGGAATAGATGATCAGTTCGACGCCGACTTGGCCGATTTATCCTCATTATCCAAAGAGAATGGAGATGTGAAACATCTGCTTTTTGTTATAGATATCTTCTCTAAATATCTTTGGGTGGAACCCTTGAAAAATAAAACAGCAAAAGAAGTTGTTAGAGGTTTTCAAAGCATATTTGATAAAGGAAGAAAATGTAAAAAACTAAGAACTGATAATGGAACAGTATTTACCTCAAATATTACACGCAAATATTTGAAGAGTGAAGATATTTATTACTTCACCACACAAAACTCATCAACAAAGGCCAACATAGCCGAACGAGTAATTCAAACTATCAAGAACATGATGTTTCGCTATTTTACAAAACAAAAAACACATTGTTATATCGACGTGCTACAAGACATCGTAAAAAGTTACAATGCAACACCGCATAGAAGTTTAAATAATATAGCCCCCAAAGATGTCAAATTAGCCGACATATGGGCATACATGTATTTAAAACCAAGAAAAATGAAAAGCAAGAGAACAGTTACGCCATATCATTATAAGCGCAATGATATCGTAAGACTTTCGCATAAAAATATGATATTTGATCGATCATATGATGAACATTTCACTAGAGAAATTTTTAAAATAAGTCAGAGGATGAGAATGCAAGCAATTTGTGTTTATGTGATTAAAGATTTTATGGATCAGCCAGTTCGCGGCCATTTTTATGAATGTGAGCTCCAGAGGGTAAACAAAGATGAAGATGCTTTATGGTTTATAGAAAAGAAAATTAAAAAAGCGCAAACTAAATGGTGAAGTTCAATGGTTAGTCAAAATCGATGGATGGCCTGATAAATATAATCAGTGGATTCCAGAGAAAAATATCACTGACGCAGTGGGGACGTAGCAGTTAAGATGAGTATCTACGTTGTTCTCAGTAGTGATGGATCATCACCATATTATCCAGACAATTCCCCATATAAATTCAAATCACATTTAAATGCCCCAATTGATTTAGATGGAACATGGAAAGTTGCCCTTTTAGAAGCCGAAATTCAATGTTCAAAGTCTATAAAGGATACTATATACATACATTCAAGTATTTGCCAGGATTCCATTGTAGAAGGTGAAAAAAAAACATTACTTCGAAGACTCCTGTGCATTAGACCAGGCGATTGGACGTCAATTCTTGAGTCTCCCCATTACATTCCTGTAAATACAAAAGAGTTGTTTGATATTGACATTTATATAACAAACAGATACGACACATCAGCTTCATTTTTAAACCAACCCTCAACGTTGACACTTCATTTTAAATCGTTCCCGTTTTTCTAACATGGATAGAATGTATGTTCCCAACCCACAAAAATGGGTCAAATATTATGAAAACATGGCTAAAGGTAACCATAACCCATACATTAATCAAAGTGGAGGTTGAAAAAGGAAGCAAGTTGGTGCTTCACTCATTGGTAGCCCGGGATCATTTATGATACCAATAGAGAATGCTGGTCATTTAGAAAATCAAAACTCATCAAATTCAATTGGTCTCACCTGCACAACAGACAGTTGAACAAGCTAAAACCGAACTTCAGGTTTTGAAGAAGGCTATTAAACGAAAAGCTTCACCGCAACCCCTCAGTTTAACTAAAAAACGTCGAACAGTAAAGATCTCACGAGCTTTTCAAAAGAGAATCTAGATCTAAAAAACTAAAGAAGACATTCACTCACAGAAAAATTAAAAATCATCGAAGAAGATTAGAAAGATAAAAAAATCAACAAAGAAGATACGAAAGATCAAGAAATCAAATGGGAAGAAATTAACTACTAAAACATTTAAGGACATCTTCGAAAATAATTATGGCGGTCTTCCACGAAGCACAGCCTAGTGGACTAAGTTTATTCAGTTTACCACCATTCCAATCAGCAGTAGAACGCATGTATTTTCAGGAAGTTCGTTCAAACTCTCAATTAACGGGAACCCCCAAGGGTGACTGGGGAATAGAAATATGGTCACCATTGGTCTTCCTCCGACCGGCAGTAAACCCTTGCTAAAGTGGGGCGTCCGTTTGGTTGTGCGGGATGTACAAACTTGTAGCCACGTCCGGTCAGAATGGGGACGTTAAATCCGATACCTCGTGTAAAGAGAGTGCCACGCTCTTTGCACGTTAATGACACTGCAACAATTCTTTGAGGGGTCCGTAGGTGACCTGTTGCAAGGCTAAATTTCTGTCCCTATCCAATATACCCTCATTTCCCGTGGCAGCCTAAATTTCTCCGACCTTAATCCGGACGCCTCTCTACAGAACCTACCTATTGTATTTATTGTTAACTTGTTCTCGTCCTGAATATGCATGAAGTATTTGCCACTGGACGTTAATCAACCAACAATCAATCAATCAATTAACGGGAAATATTATAGATATGGAGATTACAGGAAAACATGGTATGGAATATGTAGACCTTAAACGATCAAAGCTTTATGTTAAAGCTAATCTTGTAAAGGTGATGGCAGCAGTTTAACTGAAAACGAATATGTAGGCCCAATAAATGTTTTCACAAGTTGAAGTTACTATGCAAGGCAAGCTAGTTTCATCTACAACTAACCATTATCCCTATAAAGCTTTGATTCAGACATTATTGTTTTATGGAAGGCGAATCAAAAACCTCAAAAACCTCCCAACTCACATCTCAGTTCTGGATAAAAGATGTACCAGGTCACTTGGATGACAACGATGTTAATAATGGAGAGAATTCATCCCTCAATACCCGCTCTCTTTATTTTGCTCAATCAAAAACAGGTGACATGGAAGGACCTCTCTGTCACGATCTATTTCACATGGATCGATATATTTTGAATCAAGTTGGATTAATGTAAGACTAACCAGAACAAGACCAGAATTTTGCCTCATGACGAACGAGGTAGCCCCAGATTTTAAAGTGATCATCGAAGACATCGTTTTGAAAGCTTGCAAAATACAAATCAACCCTGCAGTAATTTATGGACATGCTGAAATACTTAAATCTGTGAATGCAAATTATCCATTCACCAAAACAGAAGTGAAGCAAATCACTGTTGCGGCAGGGACAGTAAATTTTACCCAAGACCAACTATTTCAAAACATTAGACCAAACAGAGTAGTGATTAGATTTGTCAATGCTCTAGCCGCTGCCGGTGATTATACGAAAAATCCATTCAATTTTCAGCATTTTAATTTAAATCCAATCGGAGTATTTGTTGATAACATACCAGTATCTGGGAATTTAATGAGATTGAATTTCGATGCTAGCAGCGGTCGTACCATTGTTTCCAGCTTTCAATAGCATGTTTGAAGTAACGGATAAATGGACATGTGATTCAGGTAACCAGTTAAACAGAAACGATTTCGCCGGAGGGTATGCACTGTATTGTTTTGAAATCGAACCAAATTTTGGAGATGATGGGTCATATCTACACTTACTTAAACAAGGAAACGTTCGTTTAGAGGTTCAGTTTAGTTCAGCACTTCGAGACGCTATAAGCTGTATCGTGTATGCTGAATATCCAGGATACTTTGAAATAAATGCAGCAAGAGATGTAATCTTGGAACGATGAACACCAACCAGTTACAGTGTGCCATTAATTGTGATAAGGAAATGAAAAACAAAAAATAATGAAAGTTTGTGCAGCAGATGAAATACAACAAAAACTTCAAACACCACCTTTCGGATTCATCACCAATACTGACCCACATCAGCTTCCCGGAAGACATTGGGTTGCATGCTATGTTGATGAGAACAATATTTTAGAGATATTTGATTCCTATGGAAACGCTCCAGACACAGTACATGAACTTGTTTGAGAGAACTTTATTCAACCACAAGAGACTACAGAGTTCCGAAACGAAAGTGTGTGGACAATATTGTTTATTCTACTTAATTTGCCGCTGTAGAAATTTTTCACAAAAAGAAGTCTTTGACATTTTTAACGATGATTTTGAAAGGAATGATCAATTTGTATATAATTTTATTGAACAAAGGTTTCACTGTTGCATATACAACACTTCTGTTTTAATCAAATATGTAAATGTATTAATAAACTATGATATTCATGCTTTTTAGTTGTTTTGTTTGGTCCTAAATATGTCAGAATACCCATTTGTTTTCATTCTACAAAGTGAACGCGACATGGATACATGGTGGGAAAAAGAAAGTTTATTGAAATTTGAATCTCCAACATCTATTTTCATAGCCGCCCCCAGCGGATCTGGAAAAACTGTTTTTACAAAGAACATTTTAAAGCACGCCAATGGAATGTTTAAGACTCCTACCTCGTAAAATATTCTTTTGTTATTCTATGTGGCAACAAATATACAATGAAATGGAAAATGAAATAGCAGACATTCAGTTTTACAAAGGTCTACCCACGATGGATATATTAAACGAATGGGGTGCTGTTGAGGGACATAAAATAATCGTTTTTGATGACCTCATGATGCAAGGAGTAGAATCAGAGGAATTGGTGCAACTCATGTGTGTTGGCAGTCACCATGCAAACATAACGATTATATTTCTAATTCAAAATATTTTTCAAAAAGGAAAATCAATGAGAACGGCATCTTTAAACTGTCATTACTTCATTCTATTTCAAAACAGAAGAGATATGCTACAAATACAAACTCTTGGTAGACAAATATTTCCTGGTAAAACAAAGTTTTTTATGGATGCTTACCAGAAATCAATTTCCAAATCCTATGGCTATTTAGTTGTTGATATTAATCCTCACTCCGACAAATCTTATCAGTTGCGTACAGACATTCTTCCCGATCAGGACACAATTGTCTACCAACCTGAAAAATGAATGAATTGGAACGTCAATCATTCATACAGTTTCTTTTGATTTGTTCTTCAGAGCAAATAACATACATATTGAAAACTCTAACGAAAAATCACTCCAAGTTATTTTAGAAATTTTATATAATGTGATAAAGGGCGTTTGCCCCATTTCAGAAAAGAATAAAACTTCATTGACGCAGCGAAACATGTGCAAACAAAAGACAGTAACAAATTGAAATGGATTTCATTTAAGATTTGAATTGTTAATATATAGCTTGAACATTAATGTTATCTGATTAAAAACAACAATAAAAGTTTTTGTGTTATTGTTCTTTATCATATTGATTGTTATTTCATTGTTTTAATGCAAACAAGAACAAAAGACTATTAACCGAAATGACTTCTTTGAAACCATTTAAAAATGAACATTCCTTTTTAGATTGTATCAAATAAACTCACCAGTCATTATAAAAGTTACCCCCAAGGGTGACTGGGGAATAGAAGTATGGTCACCATTGGTCTTCCTCCGACCGGCAGTAAAACCCTTGCTAAAGTGGGGCGTCCGTTTGGTTGTGCGGGATGTACAAATTTGCAGCCACGTCCAGTCAGAATGGGGACGTTAACTCCGATGCCTTGTGTAAAGAGAGTGCCACGCTCTTTGCACGTTAAGAACCCTTGCAACAACTCTTTGAGGTGTCCGTAGGTGACCTGTTGCAAGGCTAAATTTCTGTCCCTATCCAATATACCCTCATTTCCCGTGGCAGTCTAAATTTCTCCGACCTTAATCCCGGACGCCCCTATTACAGAACCTACCTATTGTATTTATTGTTAATTTGTTCTCGTCCTGAATATGCATAAAATATTTGCCACTGGACGTTAAGCAACCAACAATCAATCAATCAATCACTACAAAAGTTTAAAACCTCACACAGCTACTCATTTTATGATGGATACATCGGTGCAAGCACATCATTTTTTTTATTGTCTCACACCAAAGTATCCACCTGGTAGTGAACCATTGGAATCTGAAATTAGAAATTTGAAAAGAAAATTGAATCATGAAGAATTTAGTGACTGTGATGAGGTTAAGCTGGTTAGAGAAGTTGAAAATGTTGAACAAGCTCACAGTAAAAAGCCGAAATTGAAACATGAATGTGACATTTGTGGAAAAACATTTCACCAAATTCACAACAAAATCCAACATATGAAAGCACATTGTACATCATTTAAATGTGATAAATGTGAAAAGTCATTTTCGCGCAATAATTATAGAAACACCAAAAAGGGTGGGACGGAGGTGTTACAACAAAAACATCTTCCAAATTGAAATGTAAACACTGTGGAATAATATGTTACACTTATGATTTATTGTTTTCACATGTGATAAAAAAGCATCCGTTAAACAATAAAGAAAACCATCAAAAGTTGCAACAGGGAGGAAATGTCTCAACGATAACTAATGAGTTAGCAAAGGAACAATTAAAAATTTCCGACAATAACTCTTCCAAAGAAGGAGGTAAAAAGAGCAAACAATTGAAACGCATTCGAAAAGGTGCCTTAAATGATTTGGTGAACAAGATTGATATCATCCCAGAAGTAGAAGAGAAATATGATCTTTTACAATTTTTTTTCAAGCACAAAATTGGAAGTTGAACAAGAATTAAATATAAGACGAAAAAAAGTTCGTAACGTTAAATGGTATTTAAATGTAAGGGTGGATATGGTGCGAAATATTGAGGATGGAACTAAAGAAAAAACACCACCACATTTTCGTAGTAAAACTTACACCTCTCTGGAAAATGACAATGAACACAACCTGAACGAAGCGTTTCAAAAATGAATGTATCTTTGGAGGAATTTATACACAAAGGATCCAGTTGGGTTGTTAACAAAATTCTTGGTTTGGAGGTAAATACTCACCGATTTCAGGATCCAGTTACATGAAATTACCTTCAAAATTGTACTCCTCTCATTCTTTTACAAACATCAAAAATGAAGATAGAAAATGTTTCAATTACCTTCAAAATTGTACTCCTCTCATTCTATAACAAACATCAAAAATGAAGATAGAAAATGTTTCTTGTAGAGTGTATTGGCTGCACTACATCCTGTAGAAAGGAATCCCGATCGTGTTTCCCATTATATGAAGTATGAGGATTCCCTGAATTTGACAGGCATCGACTTCCCTGTTTCTCTTGCCAAAGTGGAAAAATTTGAAAAACAAACTAACTTATCCATTAACGTGTTTGGATGGGAAGATGGGGAAATTTTTCCATTATACATGACTAAAATGTCAAATGGTTCTAATGAAATTGACTTGCTGTATTTGTTTGATGATAAAAACTCTCATTACTGTTGGATTAAAAATCTGAGTCGTTTCCTAGGGCATACACATAATAAATCACACACAAAACTTCATTACTGTCATCGATGTCTCCATGGATTTATACGTCAAGACTTGCTAGATGCCCATCGCCCTTATTGCGAACGATTCGACTTTCAAAAAGTACAATACCCAAAAGAGGGTGAAGATGATATCTTGAGATTTAAGGATTACCACAAAACAATGAAAGTTCCGTTTGTTATATATGCCGATTTTTAGGCATTGGCATGTAAACTAGTTACATGTTCACCCAACCCGAATACTGCTTCAACAACTCATCACACAAAATTTTAAGCATGCGGTTATGCATATCAGGTTGTTTGTACAAACGCGAATTATTCCAAAGCACCAGTCATCTATAGAGGAAAAAAGTTATGGAACATTTTTTTGAAAGCATGTTTCAAGAGGAAGATTACATAGGAAATATATTAGCAGATGCTGAACCCTTAATCATGAGTACCAACACTGAAAAGAAATTCAAAGATGCAACAAATTGTTATGTATGTGGTACATTGTTCTCGAAAACATCGGGTAAAGTGAGGGATCACTCGCATATTGGAGTGAGTGAGTTTGGTGTTAACATGAACTCTCCAAACTATAGTAATTTTAGAGGGGCTTCGTGTAATTCTTGCAATCTTAGTTTGAAAAATCCTTCATTCATCCCCATCTTTTTTCACAACTTTCGAGTATTTGATTAACATTTATTGATTGAAGCTGCAGGAAAGTTTAAAGACAAGAAAATCAAATGCATTCCCAACAACACGGAGAAATACATTTCCTTCTCAGTTGGAAATTTGAGATTTTTGGATTCCTATCAATTTATGTCTGAAAGTTTAAAACGTTTGGTAGAGAACTTAGCAATTGATTGGTTAACTATGGAAGCTTATAATAGTCACGAGTTGATCAGTTCTCAGCTCAACTTGTTGACATAAATAAGTGGTAAAGTTGCATTATATCCAACCTTGTGAACTTGATTGTGTGTACTTGTTTAGTTATTTTCTAAACTTTCCGACTTTCAGAAAGTGTACTTGTTAACTTCTTCTGAACAAGTTGACTTTGGCAAAGTGAACAAAAAGTATAGACTCGCCTTGTGTACATGGTCTTTGTTCACTTGTAACATAAAACTAGTCTGATAGTAGCATTGTAACACATCTTGTATACTTCATTTTGTGTTCTTGTTTAGTTGTTTTCTTAACTTTCCGACTTTCCGAAAGTGCACTTGTTAACTTCTTCTGAACAAGTTTACATCAACAAAGTGAACAAAATGTTTATTCTCATCTTGTGGTGTTGTTTTTGTTCACTTTCCTTGCTAAGAAGGTTTACTTGTCGAGTTGTTTCTCACCTTACTCATTTTCTGAAAGTATACTTGTATTGTTTGTATCTAACTAAGTGTACTTTTCACAAATGCACTTGCTTTGGAAATGTTGCAAGTTTACTTGTTGAAAGTCAACTTGGTCTGCAATCTGTCGGCAGGGCTTGATACTTTAACCACGTGGTCTCAGTGGATATTTTGCGTACAACTGGAAGCATGGCACATAATTATATTTTAAAGGTAAATATTCAAATTTCTTTATTTTATTACACCTTAGTTAGGTGATGCATGAATGTTACGTCCATCATCTGTCATCTTGTACATTCAATTTTTAAATCAGAGCAATTGCTGAATGAATAGGGACAGAAACCATACCCAAAGTGCTTGTCAACGAAAACATGGCGGCCATTGCTAAGACACGTTCAACTTCTACTTCTACCGTTTAATGGCCACAATCAACTTACTGTATTTTTTGCCAATGACTTCGGAGCGCATACGGACCCCTCCACCTCCCCCCATATTGTTGAATTTAGTTCAACTTTTTATCTATAGTCGTTAAATACAACTTATTGTACAGCCGCTTTGCAAGCAAGACGGTATATATGGTTCACTTTCTAAATCCGTCCATATTCTAGTCCGGCTAACTTGTGAGAAAATTACGGCTGAATCATTATTTGAATTTAGCTGTCCTGCAAATTGCAACGTAGATTTGTACATTCTGCTACTTGCAGATGAAAAATAAGAAAATGGTACCCGGATTTTCATGGAAAGTCGAGCTCAAAGCTGTAAAATGACCATAAGTTGCATGAACAACATGTACCAAAAATACTAAACACAGTATCAAACAGACATCTTTTTAATCATTACAAACTCAAACAACTTTCTGTTTAAACAAATATGTAGAATGATATTAGGATCCTTTTCATAACAGCGTGGACAAGACCAATTCTTGGCGCGCTCAGATTATCAATTTACTGGGTCGGATTAGGTGCACGTTCTTCTGTGACGCCCACTCGTCATATCGTTCGTATTATAGACATTTAAAATGTAGGGTCACCAAAGGTTCTAAACGCCTAAATGAAATAATGCGAAAAACAAGAAGAGGACTAAACCTTGTGTGTTGATTTAAATGTAAATACTTAAACTTTCATTTTGTCTTCTCGCGCACCTGCATGTACTTTACTTTTTTAATTCTATTCAAATCCCCATTGGAAGTTCCAAACGAATCTGACAGACTGAGTAAGCGTAACGTCACTATTATCGATAGCCGATGAAAAACAAGTTAAAGGTTAATGATTCAGTAGTATTACCAACATACGTATTAGATATACCACGAGGGCGTTAGCCCGAGTAAGTGTATCAGATTTACACCCCAAGATATATTTTTTATGTAAAATGATAGGTTTCTATAATTCAGGAGGGGGTCTTCAAGCAATTTTATCTTTTATCATGGGAAAGCCTGATAAATACAGGGTATCAAACTACATTTAACGACATTCTGGTGTAAGCATTGTTGTTGTCAAGCCAAGCTGTTATTGAAATGATTATATAAAGGCATTGCATAATAGTTGGCTATTGTTTCTGATTTATTTTATATGTTCAGCTTGATAGTGTCTTTGGTATTTTGTCAACTACATGTGAAATGAATACGTATTAGCTTGCCAAATATACTTCTAACACCCCTTTTTAACTAGAAAGTGCCTCAGCATTAACTCTACATAACATGATTATAATGGAAGCATAAAAAGATACCTCTTTTAGTAAGTAAAGAGGTAGCCCCGTATATTTGTTTTTAACTCAGAATAAAGAATGAAAACGGAGAATATATCAAAGAGACAGATCCTCCAATAGTACAAAACAACACAAGGCCATCAATGGGCCTTCAACACAGAGAGAAATTCCGCACCCAGAGACGGGATTGAGAAGGCCCCGAAACACTAATAAATACTAGATCGGGAATATGAACGCCAATCTACACTACGAAACATATACTATAGATGAACTGAAATAATAAAAAAAAAAACAACATGCTATACAAGTCTAGCAAAGAATATAGGGTCCTCACTTACGACTGGCTAAAAATATCTGGTAGGGTTAAACATGTCCAAAGTCAGGAGCCTCTGGCCTTCGTTAGTCTTGTGTTATTTTAAATTTTAGTGTCTAAGGTTTAATTTGGAGTTTAGTATGACGTCCATTATCACTGAACTAGTATATATATTTGTTAATGGGCCAGCTGAAGGACGCCTCCGGGAGCGAGAATTTAGCGCTGCATTGAAGACCTATTGGTGACCTTCTGCTGTTGCCTGTTCTACGGTCGGGTTGTTGTTTCTTTGACACATTCCCTTTTTCATTTTCAATTTTATGTTAGGTCCCACTTGGTTAAGGGAGTCGAAAGATACCAAAAGGACAACTAAAGTCAAATGTGGGAACAAACTGACAAAGCCATGGCAAGAAATGGCAAACGACGTAAACACAAACAGCAACACAAAATATAAAAATGAAAACTGAGCAACACGAAACCCACACAAACGGGGTTATCTTATGTTCTAAGGAAGGGTAAGAAGATCCTGCTGCTCATGCGGAACCCGTCGTATTGCTGAACATACATATATTTTCGGTTTATACAAGCATTATTAAAACAAATTGGCAAAATCGGTCGTTGAACACTGTAATATTTTTGTATTCGTATTATTTAGCCATACAATGTACATTGAATTTAATAGAAATCTACCTGCGTGATTTTTGAAGATTCATGTTGAATAACATTGACTAAATCCTATTTTAGCAAGGGGTACCAATATTGTATCCATTAATCTTTAAATTTCGCTTGACGGTATTTCTGTTGAACTTTTACATTTACTTAGCCATATCTTGAATACATAAACATCGTATTTTCGATTTTAATAATAAAAAAAAAAAAAAAATATTGGGAGTCTTCTGCAATATAATATGGAGATTCATCGTTTAAACTGTACATATCGGTAGAGATCTGTATGCACATGCTTTTTTAACATTTTGTAACAGTTACCATTCATACAATACTTGGGTACAACTACAATTTTAAATGCGAAAGATATCGGTTACCGAAAAGGCGATGTACCGCTGGATAGCTTGCAAACCTGCCCGCTCAGATATCTTAGGTTGTCACATGATAATAGATACGTAATTACTATTTTATAGAAAACAATTAGTAATAATATGATGTGGTGTCCTATCACCGCAAGATGCGTTCTGATTTCTTGAAAATAATACGAATATCTTTGTGGACTTCCTGTAATAATAGATTTATACTTATTTTCAGGTTGTTGTATCAGTATTGATTGTCCTACAAGGCGTTAGTGGGTATCCTTATCCAGGCGATGATGCATCAACCGAAGATTTAGTTCAATATTATTTCTGTTGTTTATATACAAGAGAGATTTGTGGATTTCTCATGCTGTGTCATTGTCGGGTTGTTGTCTCTTTGACACATTCCCCATTTCCATTCTCAATTTTATACAGTATATAAATTTCAACATGTTTCCTGCTCTAACTTCAGTGGTTATATAAATCAACAGTTGGGGAGAACATCGCAAAAAAGAAGGGCCAGTGACTAATTTTTAGGTCCAATTGACTTGCATTGCCTTTTTCCTATATATCAAAATTTCCAAGTTGCACAACACTTAACAAAAGTCAATCAGCAACAGTTTTTATACGAAAGCAAAATTAAAACAAATGTTTGTATATTGGTATCATGTTGTCGTCAGCGTCGGCCGAAAACAGATAGATTCTGGAAAATAACTTGAGTTAAGTTTATAGAAATCAATAAAATTTTAACAAAAGGTTAATAACCACTATAGGAAGGTTGGGATTAATTCTGGTGGTTTTGGTCCTTAAGGTTCAGGAATAAGGGGTCAAAAAATGCTAAAATAAGCATTTTTCTGTTTTTTTTTACACAATAATTCTAGTATAAGAATATGGAAATCTATGAAGTTTAAACACAAAGTTCATGACCACAACAGGGAGGTTGGGATTGAATTTGTGGTTTTGGTCCGAATAGTTTAGGAATAAGGGGCCAAAAAGGGGCACAAATATGCATTTTCTTGGTTTACGTACAATAACTTCAGTATAACTAAATAGAAATCTGTGAAAATTAAACACGAAGCTTATGACCACAAAAGGAAGGTTGGGATTAATTTTTTTTTTGTCCCAGCAGTTTAGGAATTAGGAGCCAAAGGATCCAAATTAAACTTTGTTTGATTTCATCAACAAGAATGTGTCCATAGTACACGATGTCCCCATCATTTTCTATGTTAGTGGGCCGTGAAATTGGGGAAAAACTCTAATTTGGCATTAAATTTAGAAAGATCATATCATAGGGCACATGTGTACTAAGTTTCAAAGTGATTGAACTTCACCTTCATCAATAATTACCTTGACCAAAAACTTTAACCTGACATTTGCACGATCATTTTCTATGTTCAGTGAACCTTGAAATTGGGGTCAAAACTCTTAATTTGGCATTAAAATTAGAAAGATCATATCATAGGGCACATGTGTACTAAGTTTCAAGTTGATTGAACTTCAAGTTCATCACCCCAAGGGTGACTGGGGAATAGAAGTATGGTCACCATTGGTCTTCCTCCGACCGGCAGTAAAACCCTTGCTAAAGTGGGGCGTCCGTTTGGCTGTGCGGGATGTACAAATTTGCAGCCACGTCCGGTCAGAATGGGGACGTTAAATCCGATGCCTCGTGTAAAGAGAGTGCCACGCTCTTTGCACGTTAAGAACCCTTGCAACAACTCTTTGAGGGGTCCGTAGGTGACCTGTTGCAAGGCTAAATTTCTGTCCCTATCCAATATACCCTCATTTCCCGTGGCAGTCTAAATTTCTCCGACCATAATCCGGGAACCCCTATTACAGAACCTACCTATTGTATTTATTGTTAATTTGTTCTCGTCCTGAATATGCATGAAATATTTGCCACTGGACGTTAAGCAACCAACAATCAATCAATCAAGTTCATCAATAACTACCTTAACCAAAAACTTTAACCTAAAATTTGCACGATCATTTTCTATGTTCAGTGAACCATGAAATAGGGGTCAAATCTCTAATTTGGCAATAAAATTAGAAAGATCATATCAGAGGGCACGTGTGTACTAAATTTCAAGTTGATTGGACTTCAACTTCATCAAAAACTTTAACCTGAAGTTGGACAGACAGACGAACGCACAGACCAGAAAACATTATGCCACTCTACTATCGTAAGTTGGGCAATAAAATTGAATTATTGGGGTTATTTGATCTAACCACATAGATTCTAAATTTTCGGTCCTGTTTTCAAATTGGTCTAAATGAAGGCCCATAGTGTCAAAAAAATTGAATTCTTGGGGTTCTTTAATATACTGAATCTAAACATGTAAACTTAATTTTTTGATTATGGATCTAGTTTTCAAGTTTGTCACCCCCAAGGGTGACTGGGGAATAGAAGTATGGTCACCATTGGTCTTCCTCCGACCGGCAGTAAAACCCTTGCTAAAGTGGGGCGTCCGTTTGGCTGTGCGGGATGTACAAATTTGCAGCCACGTCCGGTCAGAATGGGGACGTTAAATCCGATGCCTCGTGTATAGAGAGTGCCACGCTCTTTGCACGTTAAGAACCCTTGCAACAATTATTTGAAGGGTCCGTAGGTGACCTGTTGCAAGGCTAAATTTCTGTCCCTATCCAATATACCCTCATTTCCCGTGGCAATCTAAATTTCTCCGACCTTAATCCCGGACGCCCCTCTTACAGAACCTACCTATTGTATTTATTGTTAATTTGTTCTCGTCCTGAATATGCATGAAATATTTGCCACTGGACGTTAAGCAACCAACAATCAATCAATCAATCAAGTTTGTCCAAAATTAAACTTTGTGTGTTTTCAACAAAAAATGAATATATGGGGTTCTTTAATATGCTGAATATAACCATGCATTAAGGTTTTTGCTGTTAGGGCCCCTTTATCAAATTTGTCCACAATGAGTTCTAAAGGGTCCAAAACTGAACTTTTGGGGTTATTTGATATGCTGAATCTGACCATGTATTTAGATTTGGGATATCTGCCCATAATAGATAAATGTTCAATTTAATCTTTTAAAATTTTTAGACCACATTCATTCTGTGCTAGATACTATTTTGTGTCAACTTTTTAATCACAATCCAAATTCAGAGCTGTGTCAAGCTTGAATGTTGTGTCCATTCATGCCCAACTGTTCAGAGTTCGACCTCTGCAGTCGTATAAAGCTGCGCCCTGGGAAGCATCTGGTTAAACTTGTCTGAGACATTTCTTATATATAACTATGAAATAAATTTCATAAAATTCTGGCAAGAATTGTAAACGTGAAAGGGTGAACAAGAACTGACTAACTGACAGATGGCCAATATTTCTACTTTCCCTGCAAACCATGGCACGGAGGATAATTATTGCCATTTCACTGAAAGATACAACACATATTTTTGCAGCTGTTGAATTGACAAATGTGTTGGTTAAAATCAAGAAGGAAATACTTACTGCAGCTAGAGATCTTTGCAGAAACGTTCTGGAAACGGACATTGTCGGTGTGTCAAGATTGATCCACCTAGCTCCAAGAGAATCCTCTGGAGTGGAAGCAGGAGTCATTGATGTAGACTGTTGTGTTGGTGTTGCACTTTGTGGCTGAAAATATTGAGTTGGAGATTTCCTGTGAGTGTACTGCAAGTTGGACGGACCAGCCAGAGAAGACATAGACGGACCAGCCAGAGAAGACATAGATGGACCAGCCAGAGGAGACATAGATGGACCAGCCAGAGGAGACATATTATGTGCAGGTGTTGATGTTAGCTGATTATTTCTTATTTGCTGAGTATGGACTTCAGGAGCATATATTTCAGGATCTGGAAGTTCCATTGAATCACTATCTGAACTTGAAGATGTCTCTAATGTTGGTATCTACAAATAGAATAAAATATCTATAGAGTACAAAATTTTAATTCAGAGACAACTGGAGCTACTTTACCTAGGCAGCAACAATTTAAATTCCAAGGGAAGTAGGGTAGTCATGGTTTATGTCTCACGGAGACAGAATTTCTTTATACACTATAAGGTATGTAGAAAATCTGGATTCAGATTAGTTTTTTTGTCATCTGCTCGACCAGCATATTTTTTTCATGAAATTGGGGAACAGAATATTTAAAAAAAAAAATACCATACCCCCTGCTTTTGAAGTAAATGGTCATTCCCTTAAGGATGTTTGCTTGTCATGTTTAGGGATTTTTGTCAGATTTTCAAATCTTCTGGTTTTATCCATTTACTGAGTATCTTGAGAAATCGCTAGATATTTATCTCTCAGATTTGAGTTGATTTAAGATGTCGCATAAAAAAAACCTTTTGATACCAGTAGAACCAATTGACACAGATCCAATATTTTGCTCTTCTGACTAGCCTCATATGATATCATATGGTAAATATCTCACCTATCCATTTAGCCTTTAAAAAAAATTGGCCCACTTACCTCCATTTTTCTTTTTTGTAAATCTTTTGCATTTATAATTATAAGCCATCTGTTAAAGTCATAAATTTCTTTGTGATTTTTTTAGTAATTTTTGAGAACTTAAACTTGTCAATGATAAAGCTATGAAAAATGAAGGGAGAAAATTTTCCCGCCAAATTTTCAATGGCTAAAATTTCAAAAAAAAGCATTCCGACCAATAACTTAAAATTTTTTCACTCTTTTGATTTCTTTATTAATCCCCTATAAATATGTACCAGTATTATGGAAAACTTGTTATTTTGAAACGGAGCAGCCAACTTCCTTCAGTGAAAGTGTCAAATTATTCTTTTTACAGTATAAACAAGAATGTGTCCCTAGTACACGGATGCCCCACTCCCATTATCATTTTCTATGTTCAGTGGACTGTGAAATTGGGATAAAAAATGTAATTTGGCATTTTACTTCTGATCAGTATATTTCTGTAAAGAGCAATAGCATATATTCCTTTTTAAATGGGAGATATAAATTTAGACTTGTTTATATATTATATACATATATATATAATGTACAATCATTGTGAAAATACATAAGTTTGGAAGTCACAGCCTAATGCTAACAATGCTTCTTTATAGATTACCTTTTGCTTTGTAAAGACATACAAATGCGGCTTGTCCTTTCCATAATGTTGTAATTGGTCGAATTGGACAACTTCTCCCTTAAAGTTTCCCAAATAACTATCCATGCTGTTCAATCTGCCTTTGTAGTTTTTTCCGTTTGGGAAAAAAAATTGTGTCATTTCTGTCAAAACCTCTATGGGGTTATAGCATTTGTTCATGTGCACTGGCCTGGGTCCAGTATTCTCATGTTTAGTCGTTAATTTTTGCAGCACATATTTCTTTATTGCGAAGACATAGTGCTGCCACCCAACATTTACGGGTTTGAAAATGGTTTTAGATCCGGAAGCTTTCCTCTGAAATCAATAAAAAAAGAACAATTTTAAATAATTAAAGTAGACCTTTAATATAGCTCAATTTTCTCTATTTAGATCAAATAAACATGTAAAATATCTTTCTGATCTTTTGTGCTGAGGTAATATATCTTAAGGCTATATTTAATGCTAAAAATTAAAGCATGTTTCACTGTTTCTACAAATATTACACCAGTTTCTTAATTGATTACATCATTTATGATATCAGTTCCAGTTAAGAAAAATTTTCTATAACCTAATACGGAAGAAACAAATACTGTAATATTTGTTGTAGTTGAAAAGATATATGCCACAATATAGCTTTCATTTGGAACTTGTATTTAAATAATCAAATTGTTCTAGAGATCAACATGGTCAAGATCAGATGAACCTCTTCAGTCCAGATCTACTAAGGCAGTACCATCAATCCATACACCAAATTTGCTGAGAAACCTCATAAAATAATTAAGATTTGACAAACGGAACAATGAAAATATGTTAATTTCAACTGACTGTCAGGCACCTGCTGCACACATTACAATTATTCCATACACCAAATATATTTCTACTAATGATCCCTTTGTATTCATGAAAAACATACCAAATCAGACATTATAATGAACACTGAAAATAAGTATACAAGGTCAAATGACCTGTCAGATAAAATATATACACCTGAATTACAATCCTTTCATAATTAAACCAAACAGTATTTGCACTTAAAATGTAAATTTAATATTTTGTAAAAAAATGTTTTCATCTTCATATGGCCCGAGACCAGTTATTTCCTAGTGCATTTGATGATTTCTTTCAGACAATTTAATTAAAAAAATCCCACCTGCGCTTTTGTAATATTTTTACAGTGTGTTGTACTACTTTTGGGACAAATCATTTCAAAATTATAAAACACTTCATCACCTCTTACTCAAAATATGGACAATTTTATGTTATTAAAGGGGGTCTTAATTCTTGAAATCTGTTGAAAGCTTCTGAAATGCTAATTTTTAACCTTTTTCAGCTGGACCAAATCGCTGCTTTACTTTAATATTCATGACCCCAAATTTTTTTACAGTGTAATTTTATCCCCTTCTTGCTATATATGTATTTGAGGCATAAAACATTAGGAAGAAATAAATTTGGCAAGGATATAACAAGAATGTGGCCAAAGTACACGGATGCCCCATTCGCATAATCATTTTCCATGTTCAATGGACCGTGAAATTGGATAAAAAATCTTATTTGGCTGTAAAATTAGAAAGATCATATCATAAGGAACATGTGTACCAAGTTTCAAGTTGATATTGGACATTAAGCTTCATCAAAAACTACCTTGACCAAAAACTTTAACCTGAAACTTGCACTATCATTTTTTATGTTCAGTGGACCGTGAAATTTGGGTCAAAAATAATAAGTCTAGTTTGGCTTTAAAATTAGAAAGATCATATCATAATTAGGAACATGTGTATCAAGTTTCAAGTTGATTGGATTTCAGCTTCGTTAAAAACTACCTTGACCAAAAACTTTAACCTGAAGCGGGACGAACGGACGCACAGACCAGAAAACATAATGCCCCTCTACTATCGTAGGTGGGGCATAAAAAAAAATGTGCTAGTAACACAATGTCCACATTAGGGACTAAATTAGTGGAAACAAACAAAAGGACGATAACTGTGTTCCCAGACTTAATGTTTGGAGACCATGACCAATACGTCTTTGTAAATTGTAACAGTATATGTGAATCTGTGTCAATACAAAACATTTGACTCAAAATCAGTGCCTGTGAATGGGAAAATCAGAGAAAAATAGTGCTAGTTAAATACCACATGTTGGCCTGTCAATGTATATTTGTTCCGCCTAACAGAAGTTCCAATGGAAACTTTGTTATAAACATTGTCATTATATCTATTCCGGTTGAAACAAATATTCTTTACCATTTATTTTGTTAGGAAAATATACTATTTATTCCTGTGGAAATATTATTCCAGATTATAATTTCCTTTTGGTTATACAGGTTATACATCATATATTTACTGCAATAATTTATATTGCTTAAATGCGACCTGTAATAGAATCACACATATATATCAATACACAGAAATTTTGTAAAGCTTCGTTCATGTCCTGTGGGATAAGGAATAGTGTTGGTTCTTCGCCTGTAAAGTATCGAATCAATTCTAAAAATTCTTCGGAACATCCTCTTATGGGCCATTCCTCTGAATATTCAACAGCCAATTCGTCCAATGTTTCTACGCTACATTGTAAGGAAATGAATAGTCAAATGTACCAAACATTTGAGGCTGGAAGTAAAGTACGTTAGGGACGCCTGTGTGAGCTTGAATTTGACGCTGTCTTCTTACCCGATGTTCATTCCAAGTTTCCATGAATTCTTGAAGCTGGCTACGTATCAGCGGAAGAAAGCAGTATCTGATACACTCGATATGAAGTGGTTCAGCGGTACAAAAAATGTCAGCATCACGCAAGTACGCGAATGTATTCCTCCAGAAAGACGTGAAGCTTTCCGAAAGATTTCTCCATAACCTTTCAATACGTTGATTTCCAGTAGACCTTCCAGTTGAGAAACTTCTTAATTCAGACATTGCATCACCATGATCAAAACGTAAAGCTATTTGTAGGTCTCTAACTATGACATTCTTGGTACCAGCATCCGCTCGTACGACACGAGGTATTCTTCTGGATTCCTTCACAAAATTTAAATTAAACTTGGCAATATATGTAGGATTGTTATTTGATGGACCTGCCTTTAACCATTAGATTCGTCTTGAATATCCGTCAATATCTCCATGAATCGCTATACCATATGACTTCAACTTATCGTAGCCATCTATGTGTATCAGATAGTTTGGTCCACTGTTGAAATAACTTCTTTTGTTTAATCGATGCCTTCTTCTGGATTCTACACCTACACTGTCAATAGCACGTAAACAAAGTCTTAACGTTTCTTGTGTGACAGTTAAATTGCACTGCGAGTTAAGTAATCTGCACATGGATCTATAATCAAGATTTGCATAACCTTCCGAACGGAGCTCTAATATCTTCTCCTGAACAAGAAATGTAGGATTGTGGTTTTGGCGTCTACGTAGTCCCAATCTTCTTTTCATTCGTTCTATTGTTGACACACTTACAAAAATACCATGACACAGCATGAGAAACCCACAAATCTCTCTTGTTGTATATCAACAACAGAAATAATATTTGACTAAATCTTCGGTTGATGCATTATCGCCTGGGTAAGGATACCCAATAACGCCGTGTAGGACAATCAATACTGATACGACAACCTGAAAATAAGTGTAAATCTATTATTACAGAAAGTCCACAAAGTACAAAGATATTCATATAATTTCTCAAGAAATCAAAACGCGTCTTGCGATGATAGGACACCACATCATGTTATTACTGATTGTTTTGTATAAATTAGTAATTATCATGTTACCACCTACGATAGTAGAGGTGCATTAGGTTTTTCGGTCTGTGCGTCCGTCCGTCCCGTTTCGGGTTAAAAAAAATGGTCAAGGTATGGGGCATCAGTGTACTGAAGACAAATTTTCTTGTTCATTATCGTTTCTCGTGTAGTCTCTTTTAAGAGAAAACGTTTTAGGAGATATGTGAATATGGGATTCTACAATAAAAGGGTCCACAAATAGGCAAAGTACAAACAACAAACTTTACACATACTGCATATATAAAGTTTAATGTCGGAACTTATACATGATTTCTTTTGATTAAGTGTGTATATTGAAGTTTGCCTCCCTCGAGAAGCGTGGGAAACTTCGTGATGTGATTTGATACTTTTCTGCATTATTTACACCCAGTATCAGTATGAAAACAAGGTACATTGACACTATACGACTCAGGTTAATTCTACCCGTTATACGGGCGAAATGGCTGAATTGTAGGAAATATTTTGAGAACGTTATGTACAACGTGATATCGAGCGGGCAGGTTTGAAAGCTATCCGCCAGCGGTACGTCACCTTTTCGGTAACCGGATTTTTTTCGCATAAAAATCATGGTAGTTGTACCCGAGTATTGTATGAATGGTAACTGTTACAATTGTTTTCAATGTTGTGCTTATACAATATGTAAACTAGAAATCCAGTGAATACAGATCACTATTAATGCACAGTTCAAATGATGAAGCTCCAAATTATGCTGCAGAAGACCCCAAAAATATTTTTATTAAAATCGAAAATATGAAGTATCTGTATTCTAAATATGGCTAAGTGTCTGTAAAGTTACATAGAAATCCCGTCAAGCGATATTTGAAGATTGATAGATACAATATTGGTACCCCTTGCTAAAATAGGATTTGGTCAATGTTATGCTACATGAATCTTCAAAAATCACGCAGGTCGACTTCTATTAAATTCAATGTATGGCTAAATAATATGGACACAAAAAGGAGGTCAACAGACGGACGTACGGACATCAAAGACACTACATGGGTCATTTTCAAAATCTGTCCATATTTGAAATAAAAATTGAGAAAATATTTTATCAATTTAATTCAAAGTTAATTATTCTAATGAACTCTTATTTATATGAACAAAATCTAAAATATGCAGTCTTAATGAAACTGGGAAGATTATTTTTAATGCAAATTGAGATAACAGAAATTACGGAATTTGTCAACTGCATAACGATAGTAATTATGTTAATATCTAAATGTTTAGTACTAATTAATGATGGCTCTTTCTTAAATATCATAAGATCAATTAATTTTTTTTCTAATTACTTCGATTATTACAGTGTTCAACGACCGATTTTGACATTTGGTTTTTGTCACCTACATAACGATATTGTCAACCACACAACAAAAATGTCCACAACATAATAAAGTTGTATTTGACCGTTACAGTTAATATATTTATGAAAGTATAACTACTCTCTTCTTGAAAATGACAGCACCATATGAGACTTGCATTAACCGAATTTATACGTATGTTGAGCAATACGACGGGTGCTACATGTGGAGCAGGATCTGCTTACCCTTCCGGAACACGAGATCACCCCGGTTTTTTGTGGGGCTCGTGTTGCTCAGTTTTATTTTATATTTTGTGTTGTGTGTTGCTGTTTGTCTTTACGTCGTTTTCATTTCTTGCCATGGCTTTGTCAGTTTGTTCCCACATTTGAGTTTGATTGTCCCTTTGGTATCTTTCGCCTCTCTTTTACCAAGTGAGATCTCACAAAACATGTTTAACCCTACCGCATTTTTGCGCCTGTCCTAAGTCAGGAACCTCTAGCCTTTGTCAGACTTGTATGTTTTATTAATTTTGGTTCATCTCTATGTTTCGTAGTGTAGAGTGTCGTTCATTTTCCCGATCTAGTATACATTAGTGTTTTGGGGCCTTCTCAAACTCGCCTCTGGGTGCGGGATTTCTCGCTGTGTTGAAGGCCCATTGGTGGCCTTGGGTTGTTTTGTACATTTGACGGAATTGTTGTCTCTTTGATACATTCTCCGTTTCCATTCTTTATTCTAAGTTAAAAAAAAAAAATGCGGGGCTACCTCTACTTACTTAAATGCCAATAATTGTTGATACATTTACAGAGTTATCTTTTTATGTTTCCATTATTATCATGATATGTAGAGTTAATGCTGAGGCACTTTCTAGTTAAAAAGGGGTGTCAGAAGTTATATTTGGCAAGCAGAAACGTGTTCATTTCACATGTAGTTGACAAAATATCAAGGACACTATAAACAAATAAAATAAATCTGAAACCATAGCCAACTACTATTGCATGCCTTTATAATATCATTCTACATTGTATTTTCTATCTTAAAACAGAAAATTGTATGATTTTTGTAACAATTATAAAGATGTCTATTTTGATACGATATTTGGTATTTTTGGTACATGCAATTTAGGGTCATTTTAGAGCTTTGAGCTCGATTTCCAAGAAAATCCGGGTACCTATTCCTTATTTTTCTTCTGCAAGTAGTAGAACGTACAAATCTACGTTGCAATATGCAGGACACCAAAATTCAAATAATGATACAGCCGTATTTTTCTCACAGGTTAGCCGGACAAGAATATGGACGGATTTTGAAAATGACCGATATACCGCCTTGCTTGCTAAGCGGCTGTATTATAAGTTTTATTTAACGAGATAATGTATTCATGAATAGGTAAACGATAAATGTAGGTGACTATAGACAAAATGTGTCTTAGCAATGGCGGCCATGACGAGCACATCGGATATGATTTCTGTCTCAATTCGTTCAGCAATTGCTCTGATTTAAAAATGGAATGCACAGGTGACAGATGATGGATATAACACTCATGCATTTCCTAACTAAGGTGTGATAATAAAGAAATTGAATATTTACCTTTAAAATATAATTCTTTGTCATGCTTCCAGACAGGATAGAGTTGTACGCAAAATATACACTGAGACCACGTGGTTAAAATATCAAGCCCTGCCGACAGATTTCAGACCAAGTTGACTTTCAACAAGTCAACTTGCAATATTTTGAAATCAAGTTTATTTGTGAAAAGTACACTTAGTTAGATACAAACAATACAAGTATACTTTCAGTAAATGAGAAAGGTGAGAAACAACTCGACAAGTAAACATTATTAGCAAGGAAAGTGAACAAAAACAACACCACAAGATGAGAATATACATTTTGTTCACTTTGTTAATATAAACTTGTTCAGAAGAAGTTAACAAGTGTACTTTCGGTAAGTCGGTAAGTTTAGAAAATAACTCCACTTGTAAACAAAATGAAGTATACAAGGTTTGTTGCAATGCAACTATCAGACTAGTTGTATGTAACAAGTGAACAAAGACCATGTACACAAGGCGAGTCTATACTTTTTGTTCACTTTGTCAAAGTAAACTTGTTCAGAAGAAGTTAACAAGTGCACTTTCGGAAAGTCGGAAAGTTTAGAAAATAACTAAACAAGTACACAAAATTAAGTTCACAAGGTTTGTTATAATGCAACTTTACCACTTATTTTTGTCAACAAGTTGAGCTGAGAACTGATCAACTCGTGACTATTATAAGCTTCCATAGTTAACTCATTTCCAACACTTTCGAAAAGCGTTTCCATCTGAAGAGGTTGCAAAATTACTTTTGCGAAAAAATGTTTACTGCAACGATTACGTAACCAATCACGACAAATTTCAAAAATCTTCCTTGCCACCTAAGGAAGCTTTTTATAATCGTTTAAAGAGAGAAGACATTTCTGAGCAAGATTATCGCCACGCACAAAAGGTGTGGGACACATTCAACATGCCAAATCTCGGAAGCTATCATGATTTGTACCTTTTAACTGATGTAGTGTTATTAACTGATGTATTTGAGCTATTTAGAAATATGACTTGATTATTATGGATTAGATGCAAGCCATTTTTATACAGCACCGGGGCTTGTATGGCAAGCAGCATTGAAAATGACGGGTGTAAATTTAGAATTGACAAGTCCTGATATGTACAATTTTTTCGAGCTTGGTTGTAGAGGGGGAATCAGCATGATATCAAAAAAATATGCACAAGCCAACAACAAATATATAGACAGATATGATGAAACGAAACAAAATTCGTATCTAATGTATTATGATGCTAATAACCTCTACGGTTGGGCAATGTCACAACCCCTGCCAACTGGGTTAATGTGCTGGCTAGATGAAGATGAAATTAAAAGTTTCAATTTGCAAAAAATTTCAACAGATGCAGATAAAGGGTACATGTTGGAGGTAGACCTGGAATATCCTCATGACTTACACGACTCACGTAACTCTTATCCACTAGCACCCTCACATAAAAATGTGCAGGATGATGAACTTTCAAGCTATAGCAAATTTCTGTATCGAGATCTATATGGTGAGCACAGAAAACGACCAAACACCACCAAATTGATACCAACATTAGAAAATAAGAAAAATTATATCACACATTACCGTAATTTATAGCTGAACACAAACTTGGGAATGAAAAGTCCATAGAATATTGGAATTTCACCAATCTCCCTGGTTGGCTACTTATATTCAATTCAACACAAGCAGAAGGCAGGTTTTGAAAAATTTCTTCAAATTAATGTGTAATTCCGTCTTTGGAAAAACAATGGAGAACTTGCGAAATAGAGTAAACATAAATCTTGTAAACAACGAATCCAGCCTTAAAAAGTATGTTTCCCGACCTTCCTTTGAGAGATTTCAAATCTTCAATGAAGATTTGGTGGGTGTTGAGAACAAACACATCAATCTACTACTAAACAAACCTGTTTATGTAGGAAGTGTCATTTTAGAACTTTCAAAATTCATCATAGATATAAGAAGATGTGGTATGAGTGCCAATGAGACAACTCTCCATCCAAGTCAAAATTTATAAATGTAAACCATTATAGGTCAAAGTACGGTCTTCAACACGGAGCCTAGGCTCACACCGAACAGTAAGCTATAAAGGGCCCCAAAAATTACAAGTGTAAAACCATTCAAACGGGAAAACCAACGGTCTAATCTATATAAAAACGAGAAACGAGAAACACTTATGAACCACATCAACAAACGACAACTACTGAACATCAGATTCCTGACTTAGGACAGGTGCAAACAAATGCAGCGGGTTTAAACGTTTTAATGGTACCAAACCTTCACCCTTTTTCTGAAACAATAGTGTAACATCACAACATAGAAAGACACACTATAAAATATCAACTGAAATAGCTTAACTCAATCAAAGGACATATCCACTGGACGTTAAGCAACCAACAATCAATCAAAGGACATAGTAACACCATTGAACATACACTGAACAAATAAATTTGACCTATGATACAATGTAAATTCAAAATAAATAAACTAAGGGAAGAATAATAAAAGTAACATGTTATATCGGTATGAAATGTTAAACAATTTAAGAAAAACAATATGCTCGAACAAAAATATCAGCCATTTGCAATAACTTTAAACACAGGAAAATAAAATAATTTTGTTGTTAGGTATACGTATACAGTTACAATAGAGAAAGGAAATATTTTAACAAAATAAATAATTTTGATGTTCATAGTACGAAGTGGAAATTTATATTAGTACCAAACACTTATCAAAGCTGGTATATAGACCAGATATAACCCTGAATAACATTAAATAACAAAAAAGCAATTAGTATCAACAGGTCAAATAAACAAGAAAGTACGATTTGAGAGTACTCGCAGTTACTGACAGCTAGTTAAAAGCCAAAACAATTAATAATAAAAAATCATGCATCAGAGACTAAAATCAACTAAAACACGTCCCAGGGATTTAGTATTTTAACGTCATTGACAGTCAAAGAAGACATGACTAGTGTTAACATTGTAAATACAGACAAACATTTTAAATGAGTTTATTTGAATACAAAATACAAATTCAAAACACTTGAACAAAACACTGTTGACAGAACTTCTGTCAGAATAATAACAATTTAAGTTTTTTTACTAGAAACATAATACTGAAATAAACTTGGACCTAAATTCAAAATTACACAATATGGGAAAATTGAATGTCCTGCAAGTCCTGTTTAGAGATTCAAAATACCTATGAACTGCATAACTGTCACTTTGACACTTAAAATTTGACAAGTAAAACTGATGTTTAATGACTAGAATGCTTTAATAAAGTTGCATGTTTTTTAAACACATTTTAGAACTAATGGTATTAACTTAAACAAAGCTAAATGTCAGGTAAACATGGTAAAGGCACTTTTCAAACACTTTCCTGAGAAGGGTATTCCCCAGTCCCCAGGGTAATTGGGGAATAGAAGTATGGTCACCATTGGTCTTCCTCCGACCGGCAGTAAAACCCTTGCCAAAGTGGGGCGTCCGTTTGGCTGTGCGGGATGTACAAATTTGCAGCCACGTCCGGTCAGAATGGGGACGTTAAATCCAATGCCGCGTGTAAAGAGAGTGCCACGCTCTTTCACGTTAAGAACCCTGCAACAACTCTTTGAGGGTCCGTAGGTGACCTGTTGCAAGGCTAAATTTCTGTCCCTACCAATATACCCTCATTTCCGTGGCAGTCTAAATTTCTCCGACCTTAATCCCTGACGCCTCTATTACAGAACCTACCAATTGTATTTATTGTTAATTTGTTCTCGTCCTGAATATGCATGAAATATTTGCCACTGGACGTTAAACAACCAACAATCAATCAATCCTGAGAAGGAACTTTTAACAAATGTTCAGTCAGTCATTATTATTTTTAATTGGATTTCTCTTGGGCACTGGTTTGTTGGCTGTAATACATCTTTGGCACACAGGTAATACCACTCTAAATTGCTTTTTCAGTTCCTGGTCTTGGTGAATCCTTGCACAACAGCAATAGCAGCAAACATCTGGCTTGCCTTTGCCAGATGCTTAATAGGCAAATCTAATTGGTGACTGACAGTTGATCTGCCACTTTTCCTTGTAGAATGTGACCTGTATAAAATAAAGACAGAATTATATACTTTGAATATATTGATGCCTGAGTATTTTTCTGGCAAGAAAGCTATAGGCATTATCAATCTGGAAATTGTACGAAAAAAATTCAAGGTTAGATTCCAAGACAAATTTGTTAATTTAGTTGCACAAGAGAATGATTCTGACAAATATGATTTCTGCTTAAAGTTTTATTATTAGAGGAAACTTCACAAAACAATTGAAAATATTTTGTTCTTTGAGCATAAAAATGTTTTATTCTGTATGCAAAGAGATCAAAATCGATTTTTGAAATAAACTATCAGTTTTTGACATATCGCCATCTTGTCGACATGTCCAATTTAAAAAGTCACGGGATATCTATAAACCACAAAGAACCAAAAGAATCGGGGATTTACCGACTGTGCGTTAAAAACTCCCATCATCAATCGGAGATTACTGAGACGTCATTCAGGGCAAATTGTCTTGTCAAACGTACGGTTGTTCTGTCCGACAAGGTAATGAAAAAAGTCTACATAGTTTTCCCCGATCCCACAAAAAAGGAGAGAATTGTATCAGACATGGTTGTGCAACCTTAAACTAACCGCCGGCAGTAAATAGTTTCATTCATAGCAAGCACAAGTTGGTGTGTGAAGACTATTTTGAAAAATCTTGCTTCGATGGATAATTGATGGTAATTATTCTTTTTTAATAACAAAATAACCTAGCAGTTCCGATAGCTACAGTTATCAAATCCATACATGATAAGATCTCATTGATTATTATTTTTTTTTTTTAAATTTGATGAGAAAGAAGAAAAGTTTCAATTATAAAAAAGGCAAATGCAGTGTTCTTGTAACAATCACTAATTTACAAAAGCTTCATTAGTATGCCTCTTTTATTCAAAAGTGCATTGGTTTATATAAAGAATAGTTACGTATTTAGACAAGATAATTTTTTTGATTAATAAAGTTATACGATATTTTTTTTTTTATTATGATAATTAACAGCTATTGGCAAGGAGCAATGTTAGGAAGAGGTTTTATAATAGCTGGGACATAATATGTTGATATAGTATAATATTCCCAGGTTATAGATATGTAAATGTCGAAAAATCGGACATCTCAATTTTTTTTTCATACAAGGTGTGTTTTATTAAAAGTGTTTTTTTTTTTTAATAAACATCAAATTATATCAAATTGATACGGGATCAATTCAGAACGGTCACTTATAAAGATACTTTACTGTTAAACTTGTGACCCTATCTGGTATGTTCGGTGAGAAATTTATAGGTTTTTTTTTTTTCTTTTAAAACTTTATTTACATTATCTTTTTATAAATGTTTCGGCTTCCTCCCAAATTGATTGGTCCTTTTTTTCCCTTTTTGTATTGAGTCCTGTTGTAATCTAAAAAAAAAAAGCATCATTATACTGTTTTGGTTTTTACTTTACCACCATCAATTTTTCGTTTCTTTTTTCCCCCAAGGGTGACTGGGGAATAGAAGTTTGGTCACCATTGGTCTTCCTCCGACCGGCAGTAAAACCCTTGCTAAAGTGGGGCGTCCGTTTGGCTGTGCGGGATGTACAAATTTGCAGCCACGTCCGGTCAGAATGGGGACGTTAAATCCGATGCCTCGTGTTGAGAGAGTGCCACGCTCTTTGCACGTTAAGAACCCTTGCAACAACTCTTTGAGGGGTCCGTAGGTGACCTGTTGCAAGGCTAAATTTCTGTCCCTATCCAATATACCCTCATTTCCCGTGGCAGTCTAAATTTCTCTGAACATAATCCCGGAAGCCCTATTACATAACCTACCTATTGTATTTATTGTTAATTTGTTCTCGTCCTGAATATGCATGAAATATTTGCCACTGGACGTAAAGCAACAACAATCAATCAATCGTTTCTTCTTGCCAAATTTATGAGACGATCCACGATCACTCCATGACTACGCCCTCTTATAGATTGATGAAAGCCACTGGATTTTTCATCCCCAACTTTCTTAAATACACTGTTTTCCGCATTCATTTCTTATATTAGATATACGTCCTAGGGTATTCCAGTGACACCCTGTCGACTACAAATTTGTATTACACAATTATATAATACAGGTCCATGTATGGCCTCTTCGTTGAGGTACTCGGTGTGCACAGGTAACATATATATTGAACCACAAAACTATCACCTGCAGTATTAAACTGGACCCCTGATGTGTTCCATTATCGCTACACTAAATGGAATGACGGACAAGTTTACTGTTATATACATCCTGGGTACAATTTATATTTGTGTAATAATGAATGTTGTTTATCTTGTGCGTGTTTGAATTTATAATTCCACCGGTTACTGAATGATATTCTGATAATTAATATCCACTATTTTTGATGATAATAAGTTTAAAATGTTTTATAAACATGACCTTTGGAAATTTTTGCGAAAGAAATACTGTTTTGGTATTATTCTGCACCCTTTTGAAAGTAAGTAACAAAACTTTTTCGATTGGTAAACGTGCAGATATAAAATAATGCAGCACTTATCGTCACTATCAATATTATTTATTGAAGATTAGAGAGCCCTTCTATGTCTAATGTCCCTATTTTTATAAGGATAAGAACGACAGGAAATAGTCATTGTAAAGGAGAGAAAGTGTAGCATAGTGAAAAAAATAAATAACCGAATAAAGAACAATATAGAGAATGAGAGACGAAAGGGAAATAGTTATTGTAAAGGAGCGGAGATAATGAGAGGCATAAGGCCAAACAAAAAGTATGTGTGTTTACTGTACCTATCAACCCTAATTTTGGACCCTACCCTAAAGTGTTTTGGCCATTTTTGATTAAGCACTGTTAAAGTCACAATGTAAAAACAAATAAAATTAAAAAAATCTCCGCTTATATGGAGGACAAGGGGAACCTGGGGCCTTACCCTACATAGGAGGACCCAGTCCGACCCACCTAAGGGTGCTGAGCTGTCTTGGGAAGGGATTCTTCTGGCTCATGTCCACCCCTACCTCTCCGATCGCCCCCACCCCTGGTAGCCTGACTAACGCCTCTAGTTGGCCAACGGTGCTATCATCCAAGTGCTTGGCTTTCTTGGGGTTGACGCCCACAGCTGTCACCCATGGGTGCCTGGCAGCATCCCTAACCTGCCTTGCCTCTTGTCAGCTCCCTTGTTCGCAGAATACCATCTTCCCACCAACTAGGGTGACTGGGTTCCGGAGTTGGGAGGCTCCTCCTTATGAATCTAAAATGGTCCATCCTCCCGCTCATTCTCCACATCCGCCACCCCCGGTCCAGGTGGAAATGGGAATCAGAAGCCTAAATAGGCTGTGTCCCAAGCAGGCACTTCTTCCCTGGGGGAGAGTCAGAAGGGGACCCTTGTGACGCCAAGCCTCCCTTTCTGCGGAAGACCCTGTGGTAACCAGGGTCCTTCCAGCTGATACATGGCCTTGAAGGCTTGGGCCCTGTCAATAAGTCTTCCTTTTGCGCAAACAGTTTTCTTTCTTCGTAACCATACCTGGTATTTTGTTTGATCTTACAGTAAAACCACGTATCGTTCTATCACTAACATTATCAAATCAAAATCTGGTGATGCAGGCTAATCAATCATCATTCTAAATGCTAAAGCCATATCTTCAAATGCCATCCATGTCTCCCACGCAGTCTTTTTCCTCTCCAAGCAAACGTAGATAACCGTATCACAACCATAAAGGCATGGAACACAGATAGTGTGTGTGATCGCTCAATGCCTAGTGCATTTGAAAGGTCATGGATAGATATATATCTGAAACTTTTCTACTCCCAAACGCAAACCATAGTTCGTCTGACCCTTTGTCACTGCATCAGACACACGCACAATGATTCTAGAGTCAGCCTTTTCATGTGATCATGAGCAGAAACTTGAAACATATCACGTGGTGGATAACACAGAACATCCTTGGCATTTGTTGCCTTTAGGGACGAACCTCCGAAATCTGTTGAACAGTTTTGGTCTCTCCTCTCTGGTTTTGTTAATCCAAGTAGTCTTTCAACTATTGAAATGTTTGTTTGTGTCCGCTAATCGATATGCCCTGTGCTAACAATTGATCTGAGAAGATCCTTGTATTGGGTTTTGATGACATCCTCAATATTGTGTTCTAAGTGTTCCAAGATTCCCATGCAATGGACCTTTCTAGCACATGGTTTAATGACTCACTGTTGTTATAGTCCATGATTTATCGAAATGGCCTTCTTGGAAATCGGTTTCCCATAGCTGCTGAATATTTTTTTTTTCAAACGGTTTTCAAAATGCATATGAAAGGTGTTTGTAGAATTCATGGATTTTTTACTTATCTCTTCACTTTTTGCTTCTAAACATCTTTGGTCATTCGACAGTTAGAAGGCCAGATGCCCCAAGGATGGATTCCTAAAATAATATCTCGGTCTTTCTTATCGACAGCGTCGTCTATTAATTTCTGCTTGGCATTTTGTCGTAGGTTTCGGGTACATTAAATTTTGCAAGAGTGAGGAAATGCTTCTTTAACTGCATTTATTAATCCAATTTCCTCATCAGTACCAAAGACTAGTTTTGAAGTATCAACACCGCAAAGTTTTACTTTTAGATGGTTGAAAAAATGGATGAAACATTCCAAGTCACTATTTTCGTGTATAAATACGGGTCCGAGAAAAATGATGGGTTTCCGAAGTTGTTTCCATATTTACAGCGGCCACGTATATGTCACATTAATTGAATGTTTTAGCGATCCCCACTATTATAGATTGCCCAGAACAGGACAATGTTTTATGTCTTCTAACTGTTGTTTATGTATAGAATAAGACAAAGGGCTTTGCTGTGGTCTCGGATTATGGACTTTACAATGGAATCTTTTTCTAACAGTTTTTTTTTGTCTTTTTCATTGATTCACCAGATATGGATTTGATAATGTCATTGATTGAACGATAAGTGGTTTTGATGAACGGTCGAACAAACTCATCAGATGGAGTTAAAAGGGAAGATTAGTTGATTGATTGTTGGTTGCTTAACGTCCAGTGGCAAATATTTCATGCATATTCAGGACGAGAACAAATTAACAATAAATACAATAGGAAGGTTCTGTAAAAGGGGCGTCCGTGATTAAGGTCGGAAAAATTTAGACTGCCACGGGAAATGAGGGTATATTGGATAGGGACAGAAATTTAGCCTTGCAACAGGTCACCTACGGACCCCTCAAAGAGTTGTTGCAAGGGTTCTTAACGTGCAAAGAGCGTGGCACTCTCTTTACACGAGACATCGGATTTAACGTCCCCATTCTGACCGGACGTAGCTGCTAATTTGTACATCCCGCACAGCCAAACGGACGCCCTTCTTTAGCAAGGGTTTTACTGCCGGTCGGAGGAAGACCAATGGTGATCATACTTCTATTCCCCAGTCACCCTTGGGGGAAAGCACGTTCAGGACGAGAACAAGTTAACAATAAATGCAATAGGTAGGTCCTGTAATAAATGAGGCCATCCGGGATGATGGTCTGGGAAATTTGGACTGACACTGGCAAATGAGGGTATTTTGGATAGGGACAGATACGGACCCCACTAAGAGTTGTTGCAAGGGTTCTTAACGTGCAATGAGCGTGGCACTCTCTTTACACGAGGCATCGGATATAATCAATAAAATTAATGTTAATCATATGTATACATAATCATTTGTATTTATTATTCTGCTCTTCATGGGCGTCGTGATTGACAAATAAAACTATTCTTATTCTTATTTTATTCCATCAACAACACCCCAGGATATAAAAAAAAAGTGACGCGCTTATGTAACTAACATGCTATCTCGAGTTTTATCACAATATAACAACTTTAATGACAATGATGTTATGGAAAAGCAATTTTATAATTAATTGGACTACAAACGATAAGACATAGCAGATTATCCATCCGAAACCAAAACAGAAACACCATAATCAAATACACGGATGTTTGATGTACAAAATACCGAGACACGTCCTATAGAAGTGCAAATTCACACTCGGTGTAACAGTCATATTAAGGAGTATGACAATGATGGTATTTAAAGGCAATCTTATTATTATTTGGACAATAAACAATAAGACATTACACAGTATTCAACCGAAACCATAACAGAAACTTAAAAGATAAATACATGAATGTTTGATGCACAAAATACCGAGACACGTCATATAGCAATGCAAATTCACATTTGGTATAACAGTCATATTCAGGAATAGGTACTTAGCTGACAGACGACATAGATATTAAACCACGATGTAAGCTAAGAAAGTCATTGAAAAACGTCCTTTGTCGTCAAGCTCTATCAGCTCTTTACTCAATTGGAAAGCAAGTCATTGGAAACGTCCATTATCGTCAAGCTCTATCAGCTCTTTACTCAGTTGGAAAGCAAGTCATTGGAAACGTCCGTTATCGTCAAGCTCTATCAGCTCTTTACTCAGTTGGAAAGCAAGTCATTGGAAACATTCGTTGTCGTTAAGCTCTATCAGCATCATTACATAGCAGGGAAAATAAATAAGGTGACGATTAAAAGTTTTAAGAGGGTTTTTTGGCATATAATTTGAATACGACTTCGAAACATTGTCGAAAATAATTATAAATTTGCTATAACTTCATGCAGTTCCCTCTAAAAATATCAGCCATCTTTTTTGTTCGCCAATAAAATCGAATTTAAATAAATTGAGGTCTGCGTATCATAAAACAGAAAATAACTTATTAATTTTTTTTTATTGAACAAGGTAGCCTTCGTAAATATTTTTCATGAATATGAACCCATAATTTTTAACTCCTAAACCATTATTTCAGTGGCCACCAGGTATGCAATTTTGTAGGGGTTTTTTTGCAACGGTTCTTCTTAACCGTGGTTGCTCGGCTTCTTTACATTATAGATGTTAAAAAAGTAGTAAAACACTGATTTAATTAGAGATATGAATTAGATTATGAATAAACTTATGTTTTTCACAATTCCATAAAAGAACTTCATTGCAAATTCATTACAACCCTTCTTGGTCACTTTTATACACAAATTGACGGTGACATTCTTTTTCAAAATACGTCATAGAATTGTTAACAAAATATGCGTCCGGGTCATATTATGCATTAGTGAAAATTCACACATTGGAAAAGTGAACCAAAGATCATGTTTATGACGTTTAAAACTTTACGTCGAAGAAATTGCATTCATACTGGCAACAAATCTGACAAAATAATGAAAGCCTAAGCATGGACAAAACCACAAGATATGGAAAGCGAAAAGAATAATTTCTTGCAATGGAAATTTATTGGGGAAAAGCCATGACACTGAAAGAAGGTCAGTCAATTATACTTACATAACATATGTAAAATTAATTCAAACAAGATAAGAGTCTTGTTCAGACTTTAATTATTTGGACGCAATATTCTGAGTATGCATCAATGGTTTTGTCGTTTATGAAGTTACAAATTTTGAGAGATGTTCTTTGTCGCAGCGTCGCATATTTATCTCATTTTATAATTTATACAAAATGTATTTTCTATAACAATTTACCCTCATTTTCAACTGGAAGTCTAAATGACTCCGACTTTCATCTCAGACTGCATCTTTTACAACCTACCTATTGTATTTATTGTTGATCTCGTCATGAACATGAATGTCATATTTGCATATGTACGTAAAGCAACTATTAAGCAGTCAATAAAATAAAAAAAAACAGTGAAACGAACGATTACTGAAAATGTGAATAAAAGCTGATGTGATAATAATCTTTTGTGATCAAATGGTTGTAATGTGGTCGAAAAGCATTAAAGACATATATCCCAGAAAGTTTAATCTGTTCGGTTAATTTTATATTCAATTTGGTTTTTTTTTCCAAACCATTCCATTCTGTTTTTATAAAGTTGTATCCTCGGTGGCATTCCAAGAAAAAAAAATGTCGTTCATGTCAATAGGGAAAATAGAAATATAAGGTTGAAGTTGAGAAAAGCAGATCTTTTGCGGTAATGATTTTCAATTTCTTATCTCATATAAACTAAAAATGTGCATACTTGCACAGTTGACTTAACAAGTCAGGAATATGACAGTTGTTGTCCATTCGTTTGATGCGTTTGTGCTTTTGATTTTGCCATTTGATTATGGACTTTCCGTTTTGAATTTTCTTCGGAGTTCAGTATTTTTGTGATTTTACTTTTTAATCAGAATCGTCATCGCAGTCTGTTAGTTGGTCGCACCTTTGATCTGCTCTGACACATTTATAACCATGTTGACAAGTTTTGACCATGTTGTAACCACTAATATTATCAACAACTAAAAAAATAAAAGAATTAAATACATGCAAGAACTTAACGTTTATTTCTTTCCATCTACTTAATTTTTTTTTTTCCATTTTCGTAATTAATCATTTCAAAAATGAGCCAGTTCAGGTTATTTTTTCCTCATTATTCAATCATTTAGATATATTTAGTGTATTTCTATGATTTTTTAGAAGTGAAGTAAAATCATAGTTTATTTTATAATAACATTTTATAAAAATTATATTTAAGAATATTTGAATTAAAGACTTTGCCTTAACAGAAAGAGGCCCAACATTATTTACCAACCTATTAAAAGCTTTGAATTCAATATACATAAGGAAGAATAATATGAATCATCAGTAGAGGGGCAAAAGTATACTACTAACTGTAGATTTCAGTTAATGTTGGAGATATGCATATGATGAAATGTGTTATTTCTTTCCGTATGCCTTTACTTTAATTTTTCGTACTAGAATTACACACACCCCCAAGGGCGACTGAGGAATATAAATATGGTCACCATTGGTTTTCCTCCGACCAGCGGTAAAACCCTCGCTAAAGTGGGGCGTCCGTTTGCTTGTGCGGGATTTATAAGTTGGCAGTCACGTCCGGTCAGAATGGGGACGTTAAATCCGATGCCTCGTGTAAAGAGAGTGCCACGCTCTATGCACGTTAAGAACCCTTGCAACAACTCTTTGAGGGGTCCGTAGGTGGCCTGTTGCAAGGCTAAATTTCTATCCTTATCCATTATACCCTCATTTTCCCGTGGCAGTCCAAATTTCCCCGACCTTCATCCCGGACGGCCTCTACTACAGGACCTACCTATTGTATTTATTGTTAACTTGTTCTCGTCCTGAACATGCATGAAATATTTGCCACTGGACGTTAAGCAACCAACAATCAATCAATCAATAGAATTACACACGGGTATCTTTTAAAAAAATGAAATTCAACCAGTATGTAGACCTTGCGATTGTTATACTATTATATACTAGTATACTAGTAAACCTTTTTAAGTTGAATGTATTGACTTTTCGGATAACCTGAAATCTTTTTAAATTAGAATATATTCCAAAATATGGTTTTGTTTTGTATTAGATTTAAATGGTTTTAAGATTTTATCATGTTATGTTATTGGTGAAATTTTATTTGTAAACACGTATTTTTGCTTTTACCTAAAGTTGAATAAATTGAAAGACTTTTTGTCTTGATTTTTTTTTAAAAGTCATATTATTATATTTTAGATATATATCGACGCGATAAAGCCTTTTTGTGCTGAACTTGACATGTTTTGTCATTTCCATCCATGTCCACAGCTGATCATAAAGTTTTAGAAAAAACACATTGAGTCACTTTTGTTTGTTTGACAAAATATAAGGAGAGACTATTCGCCCTAAGACAATATACCACACTAGAACTGAACCAGCTCGTACAATAGAAAATGACACAAACTTTCAGTTAATACATGCTACTTGCAGTCCTGTGGACTAATACACAACTTCAATGATCAGGTTCAAACTGCTAGGCCATATAATGTTTTTTTCATTGATGAACATTGAACCACCAGACCAGTTCGAAAGACAGAAATATATAACGTATTCTTTTTCGAATGGCATATGTTTGTGAACTGGGTACCTTATACTTTGTATTTTTAGTTGAGTTAGACGATCTGTGTGAAATGTCCAGACGAAATACAAAATTAATAGCTGAAATCCCTATTGACTTACCTAAATTTTCAACAAGATCAATAATAACGGGATTTGATAAATAAATAGCATCAGAATGTGATGGCACCCCGGTCTGTTTTAATACACATTTACCATGAATTAACTAACACTGGAACTGCCATAGAAAAAGAGAGAATGGCAGAAATTCAGCTTAATGGTGACGACCCCTCAACTGCTTTTGGACTATAGATCTCTAGTGATAGATGAAACATTTGGGTCAACACTTTTGATGACATTTTTTAAGCCATGGATAAACATTGTGTTGTCGGTCCACGAAAGACAACATTGTAATGAATTTTATTTACCGTTACCTATATCCGTTGAGGATTTGAAGAAAAAAAAACGAATTATCAAAACGTTTACCTTATGACCATAATATACCAATACCTAATTCAGGACTACTAAGGCATCAATTTATGCCTACACTCTTTGTACTTTGACCTATAATGGTTTACATTTATAAATTTTGACTTGGATGGAGAGTTGTCTCATTGGCACTCATACCACATCTTCTTGTAGATATAGGCAGATGTGGTGTGAGTGCCAATGAGACAACTCTCCATCCAAATAACAATTTATAAAAGTAAACCATTATAGGTCAATGTACAACCTTCAACACGGAGCCTTGGCTCACACCGAACAACAAGCTATAAAGGGCCCCAAAAGTACTAGTGTAAAACCATTCAAACGGTAAAACCAACGGTCTAGTCTATATAAAAACGAGAAACGAGAAACACGTATAAATTACATAAACAAACGACAACTACTGTACATCAGATTCCTGACTTAGGACAGGTGCAAACATTTGCAGCGGGATTAAACGTTTTAATGGTACCAAACCTTCTCCCTTTTTCTGAAACAATAGTATAACATCACAACATAGAAAACACACGATAAAACATCAATTGGAAGGCTTAACTCAATCAAAAACGTAAATTAACACACCATGAACGAATAAATTCGATCTGTGATACCTGAAAGTAAATACATAGTTAATAAAATCTTAGGGACAAACATTCAAGGCCAAAAGCAAACAAACAAGTCCAAATAAAGCCATGGCAATACACCACCGCGAAATATTTAACCCTTAGAAAATAATCACTTTTGAAAAACCAGTTTTCATAATATATACAGGTAAATGAAAAATAACTTTGTCGTTTTAGGTATACTATTTCTATCTATATAAAATCTTCCAATAATTAGGAATACCAAGAAAGGTCTGTCATATAAATACCTAATTTAACACTAGATACATAAGGGTAAATATCAACAATAAAACTTCCTGTACAGATTAAAGGAGAATAATCTTGATGTTCATACAAATGTAGTATGAAGAAGTGAAAATTAGTAGATATTCCAAATAATCAAAGCTGGTATACAGACAAGATCCATATTAATATAAAATAACAAAAAGTATTAAAAAAAAAGTATCAACAGGTCGAATTAAAAGAAAGTACGATTTGAGAGTACTCGCAGTTACTGACAGCTAGTTAAAAGCCAAAACAATTAATGATAAAAATCATGCATCAGAGACTAAAATCAACTAAAACACATCCCAGGGATTTAGTATTTTAACGTCATGAACAGTCAGAGAAGACATGACTTGTGCAATGCCAAAATAAATGTATCGACAGGTAGTAGGATAGTGAGGAGCTACTTCTTAAGAGATAAAAATAACGTGTGTGTCTCTAAACATCCCGCCTCAAAAGAAGATACAACTTAGTTATGTTTTAATTTGCTAATGACAAAATCGATATTAGTGCCAATGTAAACTATATTCAGAGATCTAATTACAATATTGGTACGATAACCCTTAGGTTCGATGAGTTTACACGGATCACATAGTGATTTCCTCGCTTTAAGTACAATATTACCGTAAAATTTAGGATGTGAAATACCATTTTAATAAGTTTTCTACAGGTACAGCCAAATTTACTAATCAAATCTTTGTATCTATGAAAGAATTTAGTAAAAGTTTTAAGTAATTTATGGTATCGAAATCCCTGACACAATAATTTCCCAGTGATGCATTGATTACGTTCGTTAAAATCTATGACATCAGAACACACACGGGCATACCGAACGATTTGGGATATATAAACTCCGTATGATGGAGCCAAAGGCACATCGCCGTCTAAAAATATATCTATTTAAGCAATTTTCATGAAACTTGGGTGAACGGTTCATTAATATTGACAAAAGCATAACAAGCCCTCTTGATTTTTATAATTTTTTACTTTGATGTTTCTGTGTAATTGTTTTATATTTATAAAAAGTGGGAATATTCCAGTTTTTGGACAATAACTCACAATGCTTGAAGCAATTTTCATGAAACTTTCGTGACTGGTTTAAATCTTATCAAATAACCTATTTATTGTTTTTATAAGAGTATGACATTTAGGAGTTATGGAACTTTATTCGTTGAACAAGTGACGGGCGTATCATGCGCTCATGGCGCAGCTCATAATTATATTTATTCTTTAAACATGTTAACAAAGTTACAGCATGTTTTTGTTTAATTCAGGACTTAATTTCCAAACACTGCATAAGCAGCCACTACAGCTTTCGTGTGATGAAAAGCAAGGGAAATGACCCGTGTACATATTGTCTCAAGAATCCACCCAGAATTGATGACTATGATAGAGAAATTATCTTTTTTTACCATATCCTATTCCTAATACAGTGGTCAATAATATAAATTTATTATGAAATATATGTTAAAGTCACCTAAGGCAAGGCCATCAACAAATTTTGGCACACAAATGCATTTTTTTTTTTTTTTTTTTTTTTTTTTGGTAAAAATAAAGTTGACTGTATTAATCAAATTTAATATTAACAATATAAGGTGTAGAACCATTCAAACTATAATAGGTCATGGCCTTCAATAATGAGTTTTTAGACTATACTGTTTGGTAAGCTATAAACCCTCTCGTCAGTTGACATGACAAAAGTAAACTAGTGTACAATATAAACACAAAAACCTGATTTACAATATGATTAATAGTATTGAATAATAGTCTCTAGACAGGCATCTTTTAATGAATGGCTATTATTTATTTTGAATTTATTGAACCATAAAATTACTTTCAATGAATTCAACCCCCAAGGGTGACTGGGGAATAGAAGTATGGTCACCATTGGTCTTCCTCCGACCGGCAGTAAAACCCTTGCTAAAGTGGGGCGTCCGTTTGGCTGTGCGGGATGTACAAATTTGCAGCCACGTCCGGTCAGAATGGGGACGTTAAATCCGATGTCTCGTGTAAAGAGAGTGCCACGCTCTTTGCACGTTAAGAACCCTGCAACAACTCTTTGAGGGTCCGTAGGTGACCTGTTGAGAGGCTAAATTTCTGTCCCTATCCAATATACCCTCATTTCCCATGGCAGTCTAAATTTCTCCGACCTTAATCCCGGACGCCCTTTACAGAACCTACCTATTGTATTTATTGTTAATTTGTTCTCGTCCTGAATATTTGCCACTGGACGTTAAGCAACCAACAATCAATCAATCAATCAATCAATTCAAAATAAAAATAGCCATTCATTATAAATAAATTTCTACCAAAATAAGGCTCAAAGAGCTTTTATATTAACAATAACAACGTACACACATGTTGGCGTATGAATACACAACGTCAGAGTGGGCGTGTCGCCATAAAAAATAACAACATTGAAAATAAAGGTAATACTTTTAAGCAGTCAGAAGACAGTAAATACACCAAATTTATTTATTAAAGTTTATTGCCGAAAAACATTTCTGAGTGCTCAATTGTTCATATATGCATTTTCATTATGAATAGCTATTTAATTATTCATTTATGATTTCAGTTATTTGGGCAGCCACTTGATGGCTCTCACAGACCTTCAGCAAGAAACACACTGAATTGATAAAGAGGCAGTTGATTGATTGATTGTTGGTTGCTTAACGTCCAGTGGCAAATATTTCATGCATGTTCAGGACGAGAACAAGTTTACAATAAATACAATAGGTAGGTCCTGTAATAGAGGCCATCTAGGATGAAGGTCGGGGAAATTTGGACTGCCACGGGAAAATTGGAGGCATTTGAAATAGACAAACCACCATGACCACTGATATTGGCAAAAAGTCCCGACAAACAATAATAAACAAGAAAGGGAATAGTTAGTTTGACTTATTATATACACACAATGTGGTTAGATTAAACCAGTTTTACGAGTGCACCAACCTATTTTTTCTTATACAGTCTGTATGTCATAAAAAATAAACACTTTTAATAATCTTTTATTATTTGAGGAAAACATCAAAACAATAGAGTCATGCCATATAAGATAAACAAATTTTTATATGTGCTTTGATAGACCGCTATTTTATAAGATTGAATTTCCATGTTAAAATAATTGTTTCGTTTAGGTAGATTTGATTCTCATAACATTTTTTATAATACTGAAACAATTGCAGATTATTTTAATTATTATAGGATGAAGTTTAAGACGAATTAAAGAAGAAGAATCGTATGTATGTGGTGATTCATTGCCTGAGGGATGTGAAATTGTGATGAGATCCAGTCTTCTTTGCACAAGTGAAGCTGAGCCATCATATTATACTTCAACTGTTAGGTCTTTTTTACCACCTTGCTGTGCGTATTGTGGAACAAAGGAGGAATCATTGAAGAAAGGTTTGTCAAAAAATCATGCCAGTACTGTAAAACTACCATTTTTTTTAATTACTATAATAATAATTCACTAAAATTTTATGCAATATAATTCCGGTCTTCTTTGTTTAATTTTATACAAATTTGTAAAATGTACTATTTATGTTTTGCTCCGTCTTGTGATATAATAACTGTATTGGCATCAGGGTAATGCATGCATAAATGAAACTTTTTACTTTTGGACACACTGGCCTCCGTTTGGACTTGATGTGATTGTCTCGTATATTTGTAATCTTGATTTATAGATTCCACAAAGATTATGCGATTTGCTCACAAATTAAATAATGCTGTCTTTACCAAACGTAATTAACCAGAATATGTATGCTAAAGATACTCATCAATGTTCCTTTGTATTAATTGAAATACAATTTTTTTTACGCAAATTTCAGTTTACCATCGTTGTAAGACTCCATTCGTTAATGTGTAAGTAAATATAAAAAAAGAAGATGTGGTATGATTGCAAATGAGACAACTCTCCACAAAAGACCAAAATGACACAGAAATTAACAACTATAGGTCACCGTACGGTCTATCACTGTCTAGTGTATCACTGTCTAGTGATGTGATAACTGCACATAACACCCTGAATGTACCTTTATCAAGTCCAATCGTTATAGAAAGTCATAATGAAAAAGGTATAAAACCAGCTGCTTAAACTGTCCAATCTCAGGTTTATCATAGTAATATACCACCTCTTTATTAACAGAAGTAAGTAATCTAATATAATAGAAATTATAAAAACAATTTAACCTATCAATATCAAGGCACATTGTACTTTATTTCAAATTCTGAAATCTATGTAGTACAATTGGTACAGCTGGTTTTAGCACTATCACGAAACCTCTGTAGTTTTACTCTTACTCCGGAGGGATCATTTATTAGTGTTACGATTTTAAAATAATGTTGACTGTTGTACCCCTATTTTGACATTTTTACCTGTTACGTCTGTTTGTTTTGCTCACACATCATTGTCAATATAATGGAATTTTATGCGACTGCCATTCAAGTGAGAGGTTAAGCTACCTTAACTCAAGGTTTAATCCACCATTTTCAGCAAAAGAAAGTTCTTGTACCAAGACAGTAATATGACAGTTGTTATCCATTCGTTTGATGTGTTTGAACTTTTGATTGCGCCGTTTGATTAGGGACTTTACGTTTTGAATTTTCCTTGGAGTTCGGTATTTTTTGGTGATTTTACTTTTGTCATTGTTTTGGTTCAGCATTACAATTTGGGCTTTAAAACCACAACTAAAGGTATCGTCTTCATGACGAAAAATGTTTTGTTTTAACTGTTGATGCGCGCGGTTAGATTAAAATCAATTGGCGAAACATAGTAAATAAAACTAACATCAGAACCCTTAGAGACATAACTTCTATACAGACATCTAAAATTGGTTAACAATTATGGCCTTCATACCAGGTCATTAACCTTTTTGAAATACTGCAAAAGGGTAGCAGGAAAAGCAATATTTGACAGTTCACCAAAAAAAATGGCTATGTTTAGAGAGCTTGAAGAAAAAACTTCTTGCGATGCATATGTAAGACATTTACAGTCTTTTATGATGATGATTACTTAATTTATCAATCGAATAAACATCGTCGAAAATTTTGAAACACGTTTAAAATGTGCTCGCTTCTACAGGAAGCTATGGATGATTTAATCGTTTACGTAATTATTCATACAAAGATAGCAAATAACTATAGAACACGATTTTTTAAAAACAGATTAAAAACCTTTGTTTTCCAATACGAGACCAAATTTTACACTTAGTGAAAGAAAAATTCGACAATGAAAACACTACTTTGGTAATACCGCAATGAAACGATAATCAGAAATTTATTTATATTTATATATTTAAAATTTAGCACGATTGATAACATAATCCACCAATCGGCGTTAACGACTTTTCCTGGCGGGTTGCACTTTTTATCAGTAAGCCATGGTTACACCTAAAAAATGGAAGATCCAAAGTAATGATTGTTTGTTGCATTAAGTGCAGTGACAAATCATTCATGCATGTTCAGGATGAAATCACGTTAATAATATATACAAAAGGTAGGTTGTCCGGGATGAAGGTGACCTAATCCCGAATATGACGTTTTGACGGGTGTGAATTTGAATCGCTATTCGACGTGTATCGGTATTTATTCATCCAACATTCATGTATTTGTTTATGATGTTTCTGTTGTGGTTACGGTTGGATATAATCACTTGGATATAATGTTAAGTCTTATCGTTTGCGGTTTTAAATCTGTATGTTTGGTTTAATTTCACATATTCGTATTTGTTAGTATTGTCGAGGTTATTTCCATTTTCCATGGTTAAAGCATTGTATTAGTCCTAACAATTAGACGTCGTCACATCATTACTGCAGCAAATAGCCTTTCAATATCGTCGTTTTAATCAAGATAACTATTTGGACTTGTATTGTAAAACAAATTGTATGCATTTCAAAATTATATATTCGTAACTAAAATACCCCCCAAGGGTGACTGGGGAATAGAAGTATGGCCACCATTGGTCTTCCTCCGACCGGCAGTAAAACCCTTGCTGAAGTGGGGCGTCCGTTTGACTGTGTGGAATGTACAAATTTGCAGCCACGTCCGGTCAGAATGGGGACGTTAAATACGATGCCTCGTGTAAAGAGATTGCCACGCTCTTTGAGGGGTCCGTAGGTGACCTGTTGCAAGGCTAAATTTCTGTACCTATCCAATATACCCTCATTTCCCGTGGCAGTCTAAATTTCTCCGACCTTAATCCCGGACGCCCCTTTTACAGAACCTACCTATTGTATTTATTGTTAATTTGTTCTCGTCCTGAATATGCATGAAATATTTGCCACTGGACGTTAAGCAACCAACAATCAATCAATCAATCGTAACAGAAATACGTCACTGTTTGTGATGTCCTGTTCTATAGTTAATGGAAGATGTCCGTGTGTTATTCTGTGGTTTACATGAAACGAATATTATATTAATCATTTGTGCATTTCTCTGTGCTGGATGTTCTTCCGTTTGTTAGTGCTGTATTTCTGTCATGTTGTGTTGTCATTTTAGCGGTTTTTTCTAATATTGCCATATAAGTGGTATGTTTGACTGTCACCAAAACCAGGTTCAACCCACCATTTATCTTAAAACGTCATGTACCAAGTCAGGAATATGGCAGTTGTTATCAAATATTTCGTTTTTTTTTTTTTTTTTTTTATTGTATGTTAGCGTCTGATTTTTGTGACATAAACATAAAAGCTAAATTCATCTACGCTCAACTTTGTATGAGAGAGAATTCTATAAATCAGAACCCAAGCGTGCACTTTGATCTGATATAACTGCTAGTCTAACGGTAATATATTCGGAAAATCTTGTTAATCATATGGTACATAATGTCATAATTGATACGTATTCTCCGTTTTTATCATAACTATACTTTACTATTACCTTCACAGTTCATACTCCAGTAGTCGTTACCTTAATGGTAACCTCCTGTCCTACGCCCAAGTTGTTATACGTAACAACGCTTATTGTGTAACTAGTATTTGGTTCTAAAAAAAAGAAGACTTTATGTTGGTTGTTTGAAATCTCAAATCTTACCTCATGTTGTCTTGTTATACGCCTCATATCTGACAAATTACATTTAAAAAGAAAAACAACTGGTGCAATTGTTAAAGAGGTATGTGTTATATGTATGTAAGGCAGATTGTGATCTAAATTATAATCGATAGAACAATTCGAATTTAGCCAAATGAAATTTATGCTTTTTTTTTCAATATGATAAAACGTTTGACTTTATGGGTGCTAGACAGAAAGAAAAACAAAATATAGAATTAAAACAATATGAGAGGATAGCTTTCCAGAAAATGAACAGAAGGTGAGTCAAGGATCCGTGTTGAAGACTGTACTTTGACCTATAATGGTTTACTTTTATAAATTTTGACTTTGATGGAGAGTTGCACTCATACCACATCTTCTTATATCTAGAAACATTTTAGTCACACGACCCGCTTTCTTGCTTCACAAGTATATTTACAACACATTCATTTATAAAAAAAAAGTTATCTGAGTTATTTCACATTATATGGTTTAAAAGAATTTTTCAAAACAAAAAAAAATCTGTATTTAAATTTTTTTTTTAAATCAAATGCAACGTGCTCCTTTTAAAATGTTTCACATATTAACTGCATGAACACCGTTATTCATTTGAAATCATGTGACCTATCGATAAACAGTCAACAAAAGATCGGTAGAATGAATTGATATATACTGTTAATATAAGACTTGAATACAGATTTTCTAACTGTCTAATTTGTATGATTTTTTTTAATAATATTCCTTTTGAAACAATTGTTTCTTTTTTAAAAGAAATAGGAATATATTTGAAAATTTGAATTTGTTGTATCAGTTTAAAATGATTTTAAGTTTGTATCATGTTATTGTATCGATAAATTTTTATTTATAAATAAGTATTTTTGCTTTAAATAATTTAAAGCAATCACAAATAAATCAATTAGTCTAAATTTCCACCGATACCAACACAACCAGAAGGTAATAACGTTTTTAGTTTTCTCTAAATTGTGTTGTTCTACATCTCTGGCATTCAAAACAGTTTTTTTTTTTTAATCCGGTTATATTCAAGTCATCTGTGTAATTATAAAATATTGTAATGATATTGTAACTATCATATTTATTTAGTTGGCCTAACTTGTTTTGTATGGCCTAAGAATGTTTACATTGTTTAATATTGTGTACAAAATAAAACACATTGTGTTACAACTATGCAGTTTAGAAATCACTGGAACAATCATTGATACTCATGGAATGATTAGAACTTTCTATTTCACTTACATAACGTTTCCAGAATGATCATAAGAAAAGATGCGTAATTTAAATTTCTAGCGTTGTCTAGAAGTTTCCATTTGAGTATATATAAGTATGCATACCCCATAGACATAGATAGACTTAGACATCGAAAGACATCAACATTCTCAGCAGTTGGATTGACACTTTTGTTTACAAACTACATCATACTAGATTGTGACCAATTGGATATAATATTCTGAGGATTCCGAGAAGATTTCCGGATAAAGAAAAGGTAAAAGATTGGACATATATTTTGACAGTTAAGTTGACATTTCTTTTTATGTAATACTTCTTGTAAACTTGTGTTTAATAAATCTTGTTAAATTTTATTATTGATTTGTGTCTTTTGTTGGCTACAATTAAAAGGCGATTTTCTGGCATAACAATATTACCTAAGTTATTGATTATGTGCATGATTCTGCTTGGTCCAAGGTCTTGTGTATATCGTAAACTTGACAGTTCCTTGCCATAAATTATTTTATATCCACTTGCAGATCCAGCAAAGTCTGGCCATGCCCAAAATACTTTGATATATCCTTGATACGGTATTGCACGTAAATCCTTAACCACTGGGGGTAGCTCTGGAATAGAATAAAACCACCAGATTAAAACTCTTAAAAAACATAAAACTAAAGATTGAACACAACGAGCCCCACCAAAAAATGGGGGTGATCTCATGGACTCCGGAAATTAGTTATACAAACATAATAAAAATTTCGTGAAATGACGATTAAAATGTTGCTGCACACATTTTTTTTTATTGATCAAATTTCGGAAAAAAGATTCAATGTAGGAAAAGGTCAACTATTTTTCATTACAACAGACTAAAGACCCCTCAAGTTGTTGCAATGATTCACTTACTTGCGGATACCGGGAAATCGGCGAAAATTCTTGATATCGTAGATATTCATCTCGCCCAACCGAAATGACGCACTTAACAAGGGAGGCGTACCTTAGACTAAAAATATGTGAGAAAAACTTAACGATTCGTAGTACTAGACTTACCCAGAACAATGGGTACGATATTGATATTTAATCAAACTAGATGTCCTATTAAAGTTTCTGAGATGGATGAACAGTTAAGCCTATATAGCTCACATTCCGTATTTTACTGTTTTATAGGAGATAAAGTGTGGTTTCAATTAGACCAAATGATGTTTACAATTTTAGAGCAATGTACGGCTTTCATAAATGAGCTAGCCCGTACCCATAAACACAGAACATAACCGTAAGTTGTAATCTAGTTGATGAAAACTGCGTTAACGTTATGCTCAATAGAATTAATACTTATGACATACTATTTTGACAAATCTCAGGTGATTCGTCTGAGTGGTCCCTACATTCGCTCTCACCATTGCATGCCATTCCATCAGGAATACACTGTATTCCATCAGCACATTTAGAGTACCCAGATATACACTGTCTGTCTGGTAAAATAGAAAAGAGAATGACATATACATCTCAATAAAAATATTTCTATTTTAAAGTTTTGTTAATCCCCTTTGGCTAAATTTTGAGTGCTTTGTTGATTTGCGTAGCGGCAGCCACTACAGTAAAATTATACATGATCGAAAAATAAATACACTTTCATATAATTTTTTAAGTCTCCCCAACAATTTGTATGCATATAGGTGAATCGAACATGGGTCTTTGCCTTGTGATCGTGTAATAATGATCTTTGGCCTTTTAGTTGAAAAAAAAAACATAAGCGTCACATCCATTTTTGAATTTGCTGTGTTCTGTTTTTTGTATACTTTTTTATTTAACCTGAAAATTCAACCTCCAAGATGCTTCCATATATGCGGATTGACATATTTTTATACCCCAGACATGATATTATTTAAGTTCGTGTATTTTATTTGTTGGGAACACAATTCAGTGTTTTATTTCTTGTAAGTAAAACTAATGCAAGTAATTATTAGGTACATTGATTATCATTGATTTAAGATTGATTGATTGGTTGATTAAATAGTTTTACTTTACGCTGCCTCAGCACAAAAGGCTTTATCGCAGCGATGAAATTAAAAAAACACAAGTCAAATATAGCTGAAACCATTAGTAATATGATTTTTCAACCGCAGTAAAATAGAGGCAGTTGTAGATATCTTAAGAAAGTAGACAAATCACCTTTTCTTACATATATGGTTCTGTTAACCTTTTGATTAGCTATGGCAAATATGCTTGACTAAAGAAATATACATGATTCTATAAAAACGTATACTTTCTAAATGTTCCTAACTCAATTCACTAATTGTTTATTGATTCACGTCCAGTATGCATGTTCAAAAGAAAACATAGTAACAATAAATACAAAATGTGGTTTTCTGTAAAAGACCGCGATGCAGGGCGGGGATTTGGACGGTCACTGGAAGAAACGGATGTATATGGGCCTTTTAGTTGGAAAAAAACATAAGCGTCACATCCATTTTGAATTTGCCGTGTTCTGTTTTTGTATACTTTTTATTTAACCTGAAAATTCAACCTCCAAGATGCTTCTATATATGCGGATTGACATATTTTTATACCCCAGACATGATATTATTTAAGTTCGTGTATTTTATTTGTTGGGAACACAATTCAGTGTTTTATTGATTGATTGATTGATTGTTGGTTGCTTAACGTCCAGTGGCAAATATTTCATGCATATTCAGGACGAGAACAAATTAACAATAAATACAATAGATAGGTTCTGAAATAGGGCGTCCGGGATTAAGGTTGGAGAAATTTAGACTGCCACGGGAAATGAGGGTATATTCGATAGGGACAGAAATTTAGCCTTGCAACAGGTCACCTACGGACCCCTCAAAGAGTTGTTGCAGGGTTCTTAACGTGCAAAGAGCGTGGCACTCTCTTTACACGAGGCATCGGATTTAACGTCCCCATTCTGATCGGACGTGGCTGCAAATTTGTACATCCCGCACAGCCAAACGGACGCCCCACTTTAGCAAGGGTTTTACTGCCGGTCGGAGGAAGACCAATGGTGACCATACTTCTATTCCCCAGTCACCCTTGGGGTTTCAGTGTTTTATTTCTTGTAAGTAAAACTAATGCAAGTAATTATTAGGTACATTGATTATCATTGATTAAAGATTGATTGATTGGTTGATTAGATAGTTTTACTTTACGCTGCCTCAGCACAAAAAGGCTTTATCGCAGCGATGAAATTAAAAAAAAAAAAACACAAGTCAAATATAGCTGAAACCATTAGTTATATGATTTTTCAACCGCAGTAAAATAGAGGCAGTTGTAGATATCTTAAGAAAGTAGACAAATTACCTTTTTTTACATATATGGTTCTGTTAACCTTTTGATTAGCTATGACAAATATGCTTGACTAAAGAAATATACATGATTCTATAAAAAAACGTATACTTTCTAAATTTTCCTAACTCAATTCACTAATAGTTTATTGATTCACGTCCAGTATGCATGTTCAAAAAGAGAACATAGTAACAATAAATACAAAATGTGGTTTTCTGTAAAAGGACCGCGATGCAGGGCGGGGATTTGGACGGTCACTGGAAGAAACGGATGTATATGGGCCTTTTAGTTGAAAAAAAAAACATAAGCGTCACATCCATTTTGAATTTGCCGTGTTCTGTTTTTGTATACTTTTTTATTTAACCTGAAAATTCAACCTCCAAGATGCTTCTATATATGCGGATTGACATATTTTTATACCCCAGACATGATATTATTTAAGTTCGTGTATTTTATTTGTTGGGAACACAATTCAGTGTTTTATTTCTTGTAAGTAAAACTAATGCAAGTAATTATTAGGTACATTGATTATCATTGATTTAAGATTGATTGATTGGTTGATTAAATAGTTTTTACTTTACGCTGCCTCAGCACAAAAAGGCTTTATCGCAGCGATGAAATTAAAAAAAAAACACAAGTCAAATATAGCTGAAACCATTAGTTATATGATTTTTCAACCGCAGTAAAATAGAGGCAGTTGTAGATATCTTAAGAAAGTAGACAAATTACCTTTTTTTACATATATGGTTCTGTTAACCTTTTGATTAGCTATGGCAAATATGCTTGACTAAAGAAATATACATGATTCTCCTATAAAAAAACGTATACTTTCTAAATGTTCCTAACTCAATTCACTAATTGTTTATTGATTCACGTCCAGTATGCATGTTCAAAAAGAGAACATAGTAACAATAAATACAAAATGTGGTTTTCTGTAAAAGGACCGCGATGCAGGGCGGGGATTTGGACGGTCACTGGAAGAAACGGATGTATATGGGATAGAAATCTAGCCTTGCAATGCCCAAACAACGGACTCTTAAAAGTTGTTGCAATAGTTCTTAACAAATAGGATGTGTGTCACTGTCACTACATTAGGCTTTGCATTTAATGTCCCTATTCTGACCGGTCGTGGATGCGAAATTATACATCTCGCAACTTCACGGACGACCTAATTTTGCCAGGGTAAACTTTCGAAGGAAGAAGACCATATTTCAATCCCCAGAAACCCTCGTGGCCTCTTTACTTTGAACCCTCCTAGGGTGACTGGGAATAGAAGTATGGTCACTTGGTCTTCTCCCGACCGGCAGTAAAACTCTTGCCAAAGTGGGGCGTCCGTTTGGCTGTGCGTGATGTACAAGTTTGCAGTCACGTCCGGTCGTAATGGGACGTTAAATCCGATGCCTCGTGTAAAGGGTGCAACGCTCTCTGCACGTTAAGAACCCTTACTACAACTCTTTGAGGGGTCCGCAGGTTGCCTGTTGCAAGGCAAAATTTCTGTCCCTATTCAATTTACCCTCATTTTCCAGTGGCAGTCCAAAATGTAACAGGGAAAATCATAACAGTGTTCAACACGTTAAGATTGAAACACTTTCACGAACATGGTTAAGCAAAACAGATATCGTGGATGAAGGGATGAGTTCTATTTTAAGACATCAAACATGGTAAGGGTCATCTTTAAAAGATATTCAGATCTTTTTTAGAATAATTATATTATACCTTGAGTGCACAGTTGTGGGTTCTCGTCTGATTTGTCACTACAATACCACCAATTGTCACAGACATGCATTTCGTATATACACTCGACTCCATTGGCACACTTCCATAAACCATATTGACATTGACTGTCTGTTATGATATGTTAAAAGGATAAATATAAAGATAAGTCACAGACAAGGATTGGATCACGATGTGGAAGACAGGATTCCGGAAATTATATATATTTGCATAAACTTTTCTATCTAAAATGCTAACATCACAGTGTATCCCAAACTCTGTCTGACCGACAAAATGTTAGTCAAAATTCATTCGTTCAGACAGAAATTTCGAGTTTGTTTAGTTGAAAATATAGTAGAAAGGTCAAATTTCTTTTTCGGTCAGACAAACTCTAAAACAGTTTGGCACAGACTGACATCAAGTTTTTTTTAGTAATTACAGCCGGACTTCATAGTAATTGTGAAACTACTTGCTCTTGAGTGTATTATTGAATTGGTTGGTCATTCTAGAGAGTACATACAATCTAAGTCTCCTAAATCATGCAATTAAAACGTTTAACTTTTCTACCATTTACACAAGTACTCCTCATTCAAAACTAACCTACACGTTGTTCCTACTTTGAAAAGAAAAAAATGGCCAACGTAGATTCAAATTTCTTGTTTTAAGGAGGGATAAATGGAACTTTGTAAAAACACCACTCTGATTTACTCAAAACATCTGAAACGGACACTATGCTGATGTTTGATTCATGATTTACAACATATTTGTTTAGTTCTGATGACGTGGTTTTCAACACAACATGTTTGTGCTCCTTTTTTGCCGACTTATTCCTTTATTCGTATGACGCAGAATTAATATAGGAGCGTCTAATGAAGATTTAAAAGAAGCTAGCATTATTTTTTTAACTCCACGTTTCGTTATATAAATTTGGTCTTCTCACTGAATAATTCAATGTTTAGTGACTAAGTTAAACGTATGTATCCCACTCAAAATAAAGATACAAAAGACTCAGTTATGTCTACTTTAAATCTGGACTAACAACATCTACAAATTGAAATTGAGGGTTTGTTGAAAAACAAAACCAACCAGAAAAGAGAGGATATCATCTTTCTTATTGTGAACCTTTCATTTCAATGTAGCGGCACTCCAGCATCATCTGCATATAAAGTATTTATCTCTCAGCTGATACGGTATTCTAGAGTTTGGGTTTCCCTGTTAGACGTTTGCTGCTAACAAAGAAGTTATTAATCCAAGTTCCATGTGGTGAAGGTGAGGTCGTTACTTCAAACATTTCACGGGAACCATCACGAGTTGGTTTACCGGGATATCTATTGCAGATAGCGGTGGATAGGTTTAAATTGTAACTTCAATCCCGTTCTCTTTTCCTCATAGTTGACCTACCTAATTATACTTTTCATCGGGTTTGTACCTACTTGAGCACACCATGGCGAGAGAAGCAGAATCTTCCTACCGTTCAGGAGCACATGAGAACCCTTCGATTTTTGGTGGGGTTCATGTTGCTGGGTCTTTAGTTTTCCATAGTTATGTTGTGTTTTGTACACTGTTGGTCTTTCGGTCGTTTTCGACTGACGAGTTTAATTATATTTTGGTATCTTCACGATTTCCTCCGCGTCTGGTGAAAGCATATGCAAACTCTTTCAATCAAGAAACCACGAATAATCGTTTTACAAAATTATATCAATGAACCGAGGTATGATTTAGTGTCACAGTTGTTTTTGCGAAATTATTATGCCGTTAGAAATTGCTTCATCTACTTACCATTTTAAATCCGTTTATTTTTTATGTTATTTTTTATTTTAATTTCATTTGTTTTACTTACCCTTTGTACATATTTGCGGTGCTTCATCACTGCCATCGGGACAGGTCTGAAATCCATTACACATGTCAGCTTCATATACACAGTGAGCACCATCATCACACTTCCTTGCGTATGCACCGCAATCTGCATCTGCAAAGAAGTATACATATAATACATATATATATATATATATATATGTCAGATCGGATTTCTTCCTGGTACACGATATCGAGTTAGCAAGAAGGCAATACAATATATCGTAGATAACTGTTCATTATTTAACTATGAGCAATTACAATCTCGCAATACATACCAGGTATTTGTCAGCTGCATTTATAAAACTTTTAATATTTCGAAAAAAGTAAGGTTTTTTTTACACTAGAAATATATTACCGGAGCTATATTTGGCAAAACCTTTCGGAATTTCAGGTCATCAGTGCACTTTAACGTTGTATTTTATTTGGTCTCGTTTTTATTCAGGCGTATGGCATACATAGTGATCAGCCTGGACTCTTTGATGAGGTTATTTACACGTCATATTATGATATTTACTTGTTTACATTAAAATTTTAATTATTCTTCACTTGGAATGTTTTCAAAGAAGAAGTCCAATATCTAGGAAGTAAACTGCACTGACCTTTACAAAATTCTTCGTCCATATCAGACCCATCATTGCAATGGTTACGCCAAGTATTATCCCGACACATAGCACCTACACTAATGCATTGCTGTCCATCACGACATTTTATGTATCCATCCAAACATTTATAGTCTGAAATAAAGAACTATACATCTGTCAAAAAATGGAAGTCTAAAGCTTAACGTTCCTCTTTATTACTGCAATACAGAGAAGGTTTGGTTTGTGCAGAAAACGAGAAACTAACATGTAAGGGAGTAACCATATAACTTAAGGATAGGGGGTTATGATATGAAATCAGACCTAGAAAATAGTTATTATACGATTGCACGTGCTTGCATCTTTGCCTGTAAATCTATATTTATATTAATGTTTACATCAGGTACTACAAAATACGGAATTCCTGGTGATTAATTCGATGACGTCTAGTCTATGAAGTCCATAAATTGTTAACTATTTTTGTAATGTTATTTGCAGGAAAGATCAATGTGTTATTTCTAATTCTATGCCGTGTTGTCATATTAGAATAACACATTCAAGTATATTATAAAATGATATATTACCACAATGTTTACCTAACGATTGCAAGTATACCATTAAACATGTTACTTTTTATGACAAATTATGACTTGGATGAGAGAGTTGTCTCCTTGGCACTCATACCACATCTTCTTATATCTATTTAAGAGAATGTATTGATTTTTCTAGAAAACATTTTAATGCAAATAACTTTTATGATGTATTCAATATTATTCATGTTCAAATAATCGTTTAATTATGACAATGAATTCCAATACATTCCAAATATGAACAACATGTGCAAGTTTAAAATGATATTGGTTTTTATCACATTATCTTTTTGTTGAATTTTATTTGTAAATAAGTAATTTCGTTTCAAACTAAAGTTTTAGTAAATTGATATACTTTTTTTCAGCTTTCTAAAATTGCTTTTTGTTTAAATATTTGAAATTGCGTTCGTCGCTATATATCTGATGGCCTTAGTGAATATCTATGAGGTTGATCAATCATTTTCTCTTATGGTTGTGGCCTGTTATATTTTTCTTGCATGACTAGATATTTCTCGTATCACACTGCACAGAGTGTGATACGATCATCTGCGTTAATTTGATTGGATTATTCATCATCACAAGACGATATTACGGCATTTCCATTGGTTAATCGTTAGGGTAAATGATGACTTTCAAAGATTACATTTCGTCGATGGCAACGGATATTGTGATTTCTTCAATAATATACAAAACACTCAAACATTTCACCTGACAATCTTCTTTTTGTCAAATTGTATTACATTCCGAAGCGTACAAAAATTCTTAAAATGTCTGATGTTGAAGTTTGACACCGGAAAAGGACATATGGCGTCATACTGGTATGTGCAAGACTAGATCGACATTTCGCCGAATTATTAATTTCAGACATTGAGAGTGCTGACCATAAGAGAAACAGGTTTAACAACTCATTTAATTCAATTTAATTTAATGATAAACGAGCCTTCGGTTAGTTATGTTTACTATTTAGATTAAATAACAAGAGTTGATATCAATTGATATCAATTTTTACAAGTTGTTAAACCTGTTTCTCTTATGGTGAAATTAATAACTCCAGTTGATATCAAGCGATATCTAATTCTCACTCGTTATGAAAACACCTATAAGTATCAAACCCAAAAGCTACCAATTGTATAACGAAATTAAGTTAGAACAAAAATCAAATAAGACAAACTAAAAGAATCATTGCAGTAAACATTAAAATAATAAAACAAAAGCAAACACACACTCAAAAATAACTTATACTTTTGGCATATATACTCCTTTCAAATAAGAACAAGAAGTCAAATGACCATAGAGGATAAGCAGATCCTGCTTTGTATACATATATATTCCTTGAATTTACCTTGACAGAAATCCTCATCTTCATCGCTACCATCCGTACAGTCTACTTCTCCGTCACAAAACTGGTGTCTGTACAGACAATTGTATCCGTTAGCACACTTAGTTCTATATTTTGAACATGTATATTCTGAAACATATTGATACACATTACAATAAATTAAAGTTCTAAAATGTTTTTTTTTTTATTATATGATAGATTACAAAAGAGTAATCTATAGAGAGCACAAAAACTAAGCAAGAGGCTCTTAGGGACGGACCTTTATCGCTCATCTGTCTTTGTATTGTTGATAAAAAAATTTAATTTACGGTTTCTTCTTATATAAACGGTTTTAAGTAAAAGAAATGTTTCATGGCAATAACGTCTTACACGGTCTCGTTAATATTTGGCATTTTTGTAGATCTTGTACTGTAGATAATTTTGCATTTTATGTTTCTACAGATCTCTTAGGTTTTGAGAATATGTCAAAATTCTAAAATAAGTTTAAAATTATCCATTCGCGCCAATAACATACTACTCATTTGTCTTTAAAATTGCAGATACTTCTTTAAGGTTCCTTCTGATCTATACGGTTTGAAAATAATAGATTTTATAAAGTTCAAAATTTATTAGAAATAATCAATTCATGCCAAAAACTTCTTAAGTGGTTTCGTTAGTATTTGGCGTTTTGTAGATCTTGTATTGTAGATATTTTTTGCTTTTTATGTGTCTACTGATCTATTAGGTTATGCCAAAAATTGTAAAATAAGTCAAAATTTTCCATTCACGGGGCAATAACATACTAATCATTTGATAATAAAATTCACATTTTGAGAGAACTTGTGAGCTTATTAATTTTGTTCCAAATGGGTCAAATAATGATCATTGTCGTACTCGCCCATTTTATTCAAATTACTAGTAACATTTTTCATAGACAATCCCATACCTGTACAATTGGCCTCATCAGAAAGGTCAGCACAGTCCGTCTTTCCGTCACACCACTCATTCAGCCAGACACAATCGTTGTAATCAGTACTACAGTGTTTGATCATGACGAAATTACACGTATCATCATCTGCAACAATATAAAGACAACATGACTTTAACATGTCTTATCGTTGTTGTTATTTTTACTCCGTATAATATAATTTTTTACCCGTCCGTCCATCCGTCATTCCTGTTTTGTCATCCCATCCTCTGAAACCACACAATAGAATTTCATGAAACTTTATAGAAAATAAGGACATACTATGTAGATGTGCATATCGACAGGAAATAATGATTCAATATTTTTTCTATGAGTTGTGCCACTTTGAACTTGAAATTTTGGCCTAAATATACTACTGCAGCAGTTTGTCATCACAACTCCTCAGAAACCACACAATAGATTTTCATGAAACTTTATAGATAATAAGGACATAATATGTAGAAGTGCATATCCACAAGAAATTTTTAGCAGTTGAATTTTGTAGGAACTATAAGTCTTTGAGATAATGTATGCCCAGTGACAATGTTGGGCTATGGGGTATTTGAGTGTGCTCACAAAGGTTCTTTGATTTTACAGATGCGTTATTTTCTTGTCATTGATTAATTATATATTTACTGCATTTCATACATATCGCCTATTATAGAAACAGGTTCTAGCATTCACTGTGATGTTCCTCGCATAACAACGGTTGACTTCTCTCTGATACTTACAAAGTCTGTAAGAAACATAAATCTTACAGTTTTATTCTGATGCAATACAATACTACAATTTATATATCAATTTTAAATTAGTTTTAATTTGCCACTGGACGTTAAGCAACCAACAATCAATCAATCAAATTAGTTTTTTCATAAGCTTTAATGTCTATAATTGTAAAGCATTTTTGTCAAGACCTTTTACTTATATTCTTTCCAAAGTATATAAATGTATGATCGAAGGGATAACTGTCTTCCCATATTCCATTTATCGTATCAGATCAAATAGATAACCAGGTGACTATACGGGTTATGTGGGTATCATGTACCTTGTTGATGTCGGCTATATTATCATATATAATATTTAGCTCTTTATTTTATATCAAAAAGCATTAACATATTTTACACAGCAACTCTCTTTAAACATCAACTTAATATGGTCACCATTGGTTTTTCTCCGACCGGCAGTAAAACACTCGCCAAAGTGGGGCGTCCATGTGTTTGTGCGGTTGTAACGGTCAGAATTGGGACGTTTAACCCGATGCCTCGTGTTTAGAGTACCACGCTTTTAACGTTAAGAACCCATGCAACAACCGTTTGAGGGTTCCGAAAATTTCTGTCCCTATCAAATATACCATCATTTTCCCGTGACAGTTCGATTTTACCCTACCCTCATTCCGAACGGCTTTTTTTACAGGACATACATAATGTATTTATTGTTAATTTGTTCTCGTCCTCAACATGCAACATGTCCCAGGCATATTACACCTATTAGAATCTTTGCTATCTTTAAAAACAACTTTTTTATATAACTTCATATTAACATTTGAACATATAAATGTAAGTGAATTAGCGGATTTATTATGTCGCAGGTGTAAATTTCCGAAAGTACAGCAGCAGCAAGAGAACGCTTTTAATGTGATATTAAAATCATGGCTTACATGTTCTGGCAATTGCCAATACCATTGTAGTCAGTATAAATATCTTTAAGGTTCTTGATACCCATCATAGTTGTGAACTTGCTCACCTATAAAGTAATATAAAGCTTTATATTAATGACGACAGATGTTCCTTGAATTTTTGAAAGAAAGTAAGAGGTGAAACAATGACTATATCTCCGTTTTGTTAAAGACACATACCTTTGAACAAAATGGAGGAATAATACCATAGATGAAGGACAGACCTCCCATGTTAGAAATGCATTATACATAATCGTTTTGTTAAGAGTACATGACAAAATGCGAAAAGTAAATAGTTAAAGATAATAAATATACTTACCTGAATACTGTGGATTCATGTATTGTCGTGGGTTGAAAAAGCAGTCTTTTGGTTGTGCAGGAAGTATCCGGTCAGAATGGAGACGTTAAATCATATGCTTCGTGTTAAGAGAGTGTCATGCTTTCTGAACGTCTAGAACCTTTTCAACAACTCTTTGGCGGGTCCGTAGGTGACCTGTTGCAAGGCCAAATGTCTGTCCCTATCCACTATATCATCATTTTCCTGTAAGTCTTAATTTCTCCGACCATCATCCCGACGGCCTCAATTACAGTATTTGTTAATTTGTTCTCGTCCTGAACATGCATGAAATATTTGCCACTGGACGGACGTTACGCAACCAACAATCAATCATCTTTCAGGGGTCTGTATGTGGCCTTTTGCAAGGCCTAATTTCTTTCCGTATCCAGTGTACCCTCATTGTGTAGTGGCATACCAAATGTCTAGTGTTTATCGTTAATTTGTTCTCTTTCTAAACATACATGAACTATTGGTCACTGGACGTAAGGCAAACGATAATCAATCAATCATTTTGACAGATAGGATTATGATTCGAGATATCTAAAAGTATGTGATATATGTTACCCTGTAATAAAAGTGCGTTTGTTTAAAGTCAATGTTACGATGATTTCAACCAGCTTAATAATAAAATGAAATTGATTCAGAATGAGTTTAAGTTGGGAATTATAAAGATTAAATACATATTTCTGTATGCTATTGATGTGTTACCCTGGCTGTTACTAAATCTCTATGAAAATCGTGCTTACTCTAATCAATCATAATTCAGTTATATTTTCAGCACCTCATATAGAGCTGAGTCAATGTAAATTTTATGTAGTATCCCCCTCCAGTTTAATTGTTTTGCTTCGGTCTTTAACGGTTATATAAATACTAGTCTTCAAATTTTGCATGGTTGATGCAGTAAATTTGGTACCGCTTTATGTTATTAGTTACATTTGAAAATTGACCACTACTTCTATTGCTTTCAACAATAAACTTGCATTTAAATATGTTTTAAAGAATTAGTAAAGTATCTTAACACTAACCTTAATCAAAAAAGTGACAGGAAGAAACGTTCTTTTTATTCAGACAGCTGTTTTGTATGTCCTCACCTTAGAAGAATATTTACACAAAGTGAACAAAATAAGTAAAATTATTAAATATACATGAGACAGGACGTTCTGTTATCTTAATTACTTTCAAATTACATTTTAGAAATTAGCCTCAGTAATTCGTAATTTTGTATTAAAGAGCCAGTGGCGTTTTAACATTTACGAAAATAATAACGCCTCATTATAAATTTCACTGTAATTGCAGTATTTCAAGGCCGACAGAAAATAATTGACATTTTAAAAGTTCAATGTGAATAAGGTAAGGATCAGAATGCAGATAGCTCTTCTGATCTTTTTTTCACAATTAAGGAATTTCAAAAAGCGAATAAAAAGTATTTTAATGAAAATTCAAATTTAGTACGTACAGGATTTTCTACCTCAGGAGTAGATTACCTTAGATGTATTTGGTATAATCTTTCGGAATTGTTAGCCCTCAGTGCTCTTCAAATTTGAACTTTATGTTACCTTTCAATGGTTTTTTTATTCGAATGTCACCGAGGAGTCTATTGTAAAAACCTGATATATATTTGATGAGTTGTTTATAGTAAATGCTTGAAACAGTGAATAATTATAATATTCAAGTGAACAGTACAATGAACATTTATTGTTCAATAACATTTTACACAAGTTACGAAAAGAGTCATTTTTCTATGCACACGAAATGGGGCAGAAAATTTAGACATTTTCATAACATTTTAAATTAATTCTACCTTGACAATCCATCAAACAGACCTCAGTTTTAGTCTGGTTTAAATTCTTACGCTGCAAGGGCTGTCAATTGAAAAAATTTCTGGTTACAAACGTAAACCTAAGGAAACATCAACTACAAGAGGAAAACAATGAAACAACAGGAACATTGAACTGCAGCAAAACAAACTCCAACATACATAGAAACGGACTATTTGAAAACAACTGCCATATTCCTGACTTGGTATAGGACATTTTAAGAAAATATGGTTGGATGGATCTGTTGTTATGGCTTACCAAACCTCCCGCTCAAATGGCAAGGTTAAAATGCCGCTTAAAGGACAAAATTACGTGACAGGAATACAGTACACAAAAGAAAAAAAATACAAGAACACACAGGACAGAGAAATACATAAATGAATAATATAAAAGTAGATGTTAAAATTAATAAAATTGCAGTAATTTAAGGCTTACACGAATGTGACCTACCGAATTAGACTTATTAATGGATGTGTACTAACATGAGCACCAGGACGGGTGCCACATGTGGAACAGGATCTGCTTACCCTTCAAGCACCTGAGATCACCCATAGATTAAGGTGGGGTTCGTGTTGCTCAGTCTTTAGTTTTTTAAGTTCTGTTTTGTGTACTATTGTTTGTCTGTTGGTCTTTCTTTTTTAGCTATGGCGTTGTCAGTTTATTTTCGACTTATGAGTTTTAATGTCCCTCTGGTATCTTTCGCCTCTCTTTTAAAACTACCTCCATTTCAATGAAGTAATAGGTAGTAACGTCATTCATGGTAAATGGCGGTATTTATGTCCTCATCTTTATAAATATGTACACAAAGTGAACAAAATTAGTAAAACTATCGAACTAATTGGACACGAAGTTGTGTTAAACTATCGAACTAATTGGACACGAAGTTGGTGTTATTTTATTTTTTTTCCTTCAAATTAAATATTAAAACTTGGTTTCATAAACAAGTAATTTTGTACTACAAAAAGCCAGAGGCGTTTAAGCTAAGATATAAATAATACAGCTTTATGCAAATGACAAAAATTGCAGTAATTTTAGGCTTACAATTAGTTATTGACATTTTAAAAGTTCAAGGTGAATATGATCATTCTGGAACATGACGAATACAAGTTGTGTTTATCACAATATAGGAAATGCAGAAAGCAACAAAAATGCATTTAAAAAGATAGAATCTAGTAAATATAGTACTTGAACGAAAATGTGAATGATAGTGAGCAATATAGATGGATTTAACTGTTTTTGTTTGCATGTCTCTTTATGTTATATATCTTATCTCATGTTATGGTCTTATATATCATTCCAGATGAATGTTAATCCAGAAAAGCGATTCGGACGCACCACATTAATAGTGTAATTTTCATTTATTACAATCTTTTAAATAATTGTTTTCCTGAAGACTAAATTATAATGAACGATTGACAATCTAGTTCATGACAAATATTTCATATTCAGTATATTTAATTCGTCACAAATACATCGTCAACAAGTTAATACTCACAATAGTCATACTGTTCTACAAGTTTGACAATTAACATTTAATATTTCTTAATGAAAAAAAACTATATTACTTGAACATCACAGAGTTTTGTCTTATATTTTTATTTTTGGTTGTTTTACCTGATCCTATCACAAGTATCAACTTTTAACATCCGATAGATAAATATATTTAAAAATTGGTAGATGAAACACATTCGCAATATTTAAATGGGAGCGGACCTCAACGAAGATATTTTACCGATCATTTGGATGCAACTTGATCGTAACCATACATGAAAAAAATTATGTAAATTACTTTAACACCTCAAATGTGTTCCATAATTGCATCATTATGACAAGCTCAGAATGTCATCTGCACCAAAATGTTATCCTCTAAAATCAGTGCTCTTAGTATCTCGATTTTGTCTGACAAAATCTTTTCAGCTGCTTCAAAGTTACGTTATATATTATAAAACATTTCTTTTATATTACCATAATTTTCTTTAAAAGCTTTAAAATCATTAGAATATGAGCATATTTTATAAGGCTACATTCAAGTATTGGTATTAACGATTAAGCATGCAGAATGTATTTAATCAAACATTTTTCTGTGATTCTAAAACAAAATAAAAAATTACACGATGCATTTTTCAGAATAGTGATCAACAGTCAATTAAGTATTTGTGTTAGTTCTTTTGATTGCAAACAGTGCGCAAGAGTTAATTGCAGTTAACTCTTATAGTCGTTAATTATTTATAACCTTTTATAATGTATTTCCTTTGGTAGATCATCTGATTATTTATTTCAACATGTCTGTCTTTTTTAAAACTGTATTCTCGCATTTTAATATCAGTCTATTTTTTAAATGTTTAATATTCATATATTAACTAGTCAATTTATTAATTATTTATTATAGTCATTTAAATACGAATTGCTAGATTGCAATTCCAGTTTTTTTTTTTTTTTTTTCTCTGTTACAATTGATTGTAATAGAAGAAATAAACGTTTTCAGGCTTAGATAGTGTGTCTTTCTATGTTGTGATGTTACACTATTGTTTCAGAAAAAGGGTGAAGGTTTGGTACCATTAAAACGTTTAAACCCGCTGCATTTGTTTGCACCTGTCCTAAGTCAGGAATCTGATGTTCAGTAGTTGTCGTTTGTTGATGTGGTTCATAAGTGTTTCTTGTTTCTCGTTTTTATATAGATTAGACCGTTGGTTTTCCCGTTTGAATGGTTTTACACTAGTAATTTTTGGGGCCCTTTATAGCTTACTGTTCGGTGTGAGCCTAGACTCCGTGTTGAAGACCGTACTTTGACCTATAATGGTTTACATTTATAAATTTTGACTTGGATGGAGAGTTGTCTCATTGGCACTCATACCACATCTTCTTATATCTATTAGCAATAGAACTTGAAGTTTTAAAATGTATTAACACTTTAAGAATATCGGTTATAAGTCCTGAGGTTAGATGTATTTCAATTTTTAAAACACGAACGATTTCATCTGATTTGTTTTTAATACCGATTCTTGTAGTTAATACTGACGAAATGCATTATATATACTTTGTAGTAAAATAAAAGTCGCACATCTCATCCTTGTAAACGATAAATATTTGAAGACTGGTATAATTGGTCCATTATGTGACAAATACTCCACTTTTAGTTTAAAATTATTCTATATCATAGGTTGTATTAATTTCGCAAATTTTAGAAGCTCTTCAAAGGAAAATAATTGTTTTCTTTTACTTTTTTATTTTCCTTCTCAGACATGTGACAAATGGATATGCGACTCAGTTTTGAGACGAAAATACCAAAACAAAACGAAAAAAGCATTCGATATGCTTTTGAATGAAAACATTGACTTTTGTATTATGCTACACAGTTGTATATCCAATAAAAGTTAAGGGTATGTTTTTGATTGTTTGATTGGATGACTTTTATAATCATTTAGTTGATCACGAACAAATAAAATAAACAATAACATCATGGACTTATAATATACATTTTCACTAAAATCGATTGTTAATTTAAACCAATCAGGAGGTATTTTAACCTTTTATACTTTGAGTATGTAGGACAGTTATTGTCATTTAGATACTTGTCAGAATAAGAATATATTGGGAGGCAGATAATTTAATTTCACATTCAAATATATTGTATATATTCACTAATTTAGATATAAAGAGGCCATTTAAAATACTTGTTTTCTTATCAGTAAAATTGGTACCGTTTATAGTATTTTCTCTCTTGTTGCATCTTTAGACAAATCTTATAATGATCAGATTGAAAGCAATGTAGAGAATTATTCGCAATGCCTTAAGAACGAAACAAGGAATCAATCCTTTTTCTCGCAAAAACATAGTTTTCAACAGCCTTTTGTTCTTTCTTGTTTAACACATTGTTGTACTTCACTAAAATGACAACAGTATGCACACACTTATTCGATACACGATTATAATAAATATTGGGGCTGATAGTATTGGCAAAAGGAACTGATTTGCAAATCTTAGAATCTTCATGAAATATTGAATTTATGCAGACATTTGTGACAAATTAAAACTGTTGGTGCTTAAATCGATCCATTTCAATGCTTTACTGCGATTTCAAACACATCTCTTTAAATTAGAAAATAGAGGCTTCTAAGTCAGAACAATACGAGAAGTCAAAATACGGTGATGGTAAACATTTTCTGGACCTAAAAGCTTCAGGAAAACCTTGGCCGAAACGTACGATCCAAAATGTTCTCCAACAAATTATGTTTGATCCTTAGAAACATAAATGTAACGATATGAAAGCTAAATTTTAGAAAGCTTATGGGAAAATTGGATCAAAAGAAATATTATTTTCGAGGTCACATCTTCATATTATATAATATGAGTTGGCGAAAACAAAATTTGGATTTATATTAATATCAGAACAATCTCTATGTGACAGTAGACCACTTGTGAGTTCGTTGCATCTCTGCCAACAACTTTGGCTTTAGGGAACATTATTCGTTCGTTTAGGGCATCGTCACTTCCTTCCCATGTTCAGTGAGCATTTTAAAACATATGATTCTATATTCAACGAATTATCCGGCAAATTAAAATCTTATAATTGAGAATCAGCATTGCTGTCATTAGGGAATTGTGATTAAGTACCTACGGAACAAACATTATTTCTAGTTTATCCTGCATAATGTCAATCACGAGAACGCTCGAGAAACTTTCATAGTTCAGGGATACAGGCGATCCCCGATATCTGGTAAATGATGTCATAAAGGCGCACATAATTGGCGATTATTTTCCGGCGAAGGACATAACTCGAAAGTGGTATGTTGTAGTACTTTGACTTGATTAAAGAAAATAAATATCTAGGGCAAATTGTAGCCCTTTGTGAACGTACTCCTTTCACTAATACAGCCGTTTGATATCTCTTCATTAAGAGTGGGTCAAAACGTCGTTTGTTTTGATTATTAATATTATGTTGTGTTAATTATGATGAATAATTATGTGGTGAAAAAGTAAAATAACAAAAATACCAAAATCCAAGGAAAACTCAAATCGAAAAGTCCCTTATCAAATGGCAAAATCAAAAGCCGCAAATCATCAAACGAATGGAAACAACTGTCATATTCCTGACTTGGTACAGACATTTCCTTATGTAGAAAATAGTTTGATTAAAATCTGGTTTTATAGCTAGAAAGATAAAAGACATACCGGATAGGCCAACTTTTGGGTTGACGGATATAGAAAAAAATCAGTTAATACCCAAAGATTTCGGTTGCATTTGATATTTATTGAAAGCGTTTGTCCCGTATTAAAGGTATAGATAGATAAACCCATAGCATAAACCTTAATTAATGCGTTATTAAGATTTTTCGTTTTATAAAATGGTTGTAATTTCTTTAATTAATTTTCAGTTCTTCACAAGAGAGATTCGGCTGTAAACTTAAAAGATAACCCATTCATGTGTTTTAATACAAAACAAACCTACACTGACTTAGAATGGATATTGGAGCATTGTTAAAGCACTTATTTTCTCTGAAACATATAGGTAAGAACATATTTATATTCATTGCCATTTTGTTTATGATGTCCAATAAAAGAATAAACTGTCTGCGATTACCTATGTTTCTTAATATTTAAATTATTTCTGTTTCATTTCAAAAACATGTGGTTGCTACAAATTTTTAATGAAATCACAGCTACCTTTATGTAATTGATAGTAACATATTCGTACGATGAATAAGAACTTGGAATTGCTTGAAAAATTAATATTATCCAAGTCGTTTGTTTATAGTTATTGACAATTCAGCAACATATAAAGAATTAATTGACAATTCAGCAACATATAAAGAATTAAACACACATTGCTGAATTTTAACAAAATACTGCTAAACATTTTCCTGAATATGAATAGTTCAATCTGACAATAAAAATCAATTTCCAGACTAATTGTGTACGTCTTTCGTTTTCATGCGATTGTAGATCGACATACTGAGAAACGATATATATGCAATTATGGACTTAATGCATACAACAATGTAAAATGCAAGTGATATTGAATTATTACCTTTGGCAAACTTTACCTCAAATGGATTGGAATGTTATTGTTAGTTCCATATAATATTTATATTATTTCTTCAACTGTTTCGGTTCTTATAAATCCTTGACCTCGAATATTCGGACCCCAAGGGTGACTGGGGAATAGAAATATGGTCACCATTGGTCTTCCTCCGACCGGCGGTAAAACCCTCGTCAAAGTGTGGCGTCTGTTTGGCTGTGCGGGATGTACAAATATGCAGCCACGTCCGGTCAGAATGGGGACGTTAAATCCGATGCCTCGTGTAGAGAGTGCCACGCTCTTTGCACGTTAATAACCCTTGCAACAACTCTTTGAGGGGTCCGTAGGTGACCTGTTGCAAGGCTAAATTTCTGTCCCTATCCAATATATCCTCATTTCCCATGGCAGTCTAAATTTCTCCGACCTCAATCCCAGACGCCTCTATTACAGAACCTACCTGTTGTATTTATTGTTAATTTGTTCTCGTCCTGAATATGCATGAAATATTTGCCACTGGACGTTAAGCAACCAACAATCAATCATCGAATATTCGGATTTGAGCGTTCCTGATGAAGGTTAATCCGGCAAAGTGCTTTGGACATATGAAAGTATATAAAGTGTTGTATTAATTTTTCATTGCTTTATATGTAAAACTAAAATCATTCTCTTTAACAGATAAGCAATATATATATATATATATATATCAATCAATAAATTTTCATTAATGCAGATAAAATTTAAAATAAACACACATTTTCGTAAAACTCGACGGGAATGTACTAAAGCCATGCCTAGCAGTGATACTTAAGTAATGATGACGTTCAGTAGAGATCATCAGACAGCATTAGTCACTGCCTTTGTAATAAAATCATATAAAACACTCACAAAATCAACATTAGCATATTTAGCTACTGTTTGTACGACTAGGTCATGTAAACTAAATAATCAATTTACGGCGACGACGATAAGCGAATGAAGACACAGCACGCTTTCCAAGCT